>JARQOC010000008.1:45765506-45858824 GCA_033576535.1 Allobates femoralis | reverse complement strand
ATTTATTAATGACCTTGTAGGGGGCATACAGAGTAGAATCTCAATATTTGCAGATGACACTAAACTCTGCAGGGTAATCAATACAGAGGAGGACAAGTTTATATTACTGGAGGATTTATGTAAGCTAGAAGCTTGGGCTGCTAAATGGCAAATGAGCTTTAATGGGGATAAATGTAAAGTCATGCACTTGGGCAGAGTAAACAAAAGGTATAATTATGTGCTTAATTGTAAAACACTGGGCAAAACTGTCACTGAAAAATACCTGGGTGTATGGGTAGATGACAAACTCACATTTAGTGGCCAGTGTCAGGCAGCTGCTGCAAAGGCAAATAAAATTATGGGATGCATTAAAAGAGGCATAGATGCTCATGAGGAGAACATAATTTTACCTCTATACAAGTCACTAGTGTGATCACACTTAGAATACTGTATACAAGTCTGGTGTCCGGTGCATAAGAAAGACATAGCTGAACTAGAGCGGGTCCAGAGAAGAGCGACAAAAGTCATTAGAGGACTGAGGGGTCTGCAATACCAAGACAGGTTATTGCACTTGGGGTTATTTAGCTTGGAAAAACGAAGGCTTAGGGGTGATCTTATAATAATGTATAAATACATGAGGGGACAGTACAGAGACCTTTCTAATGATCTCTTTACTCTTAGGCCTGAGACGGGGACAAGGGGGCATCCTCTACGTCTGGAGGAAAGAAGGTTTAATCATAATCACAGATGCGGATTCTTTACTGTAAGAGCAGTGAGACTATGGAACTCTCTGCCACATGATGTTGTAATGAGTGACTCACTACTAACATTTAAGAAGGGCCTGGATGCCTTTCTTGAAAATTATAATATTACCGGTTATATATACTAGATTCTTTGATAGGGCGTTGATCCAGGGAATTAGTCTGATTGCCGTACCTGGAGTCAGGAAGGAATTTTTTTCCCCAATGTGGAGCTTAGTGTTGCCACATGTTTTTTTTTTTGCCTTCCTCTGGATCAACATGTTAGGCTATGGGTTGAACTAGATGGACTTAAAGTCTTTCTTCAACCTTAAAAACTATGTTACTATGTTACTATGTGTGGGTAGACGTGTTGTTTTGATCGCAAGTTATTACATTTTATTGCAAGTTTGCAACAACCATAAAAACATAATTTTGGTTTTTGGAGTCTTTTTTCCATTTACAGATCTGATTAATTGATTTTATATCTTGATAGATCGGCATTTCTGAATGTGGCGATGTCAAATATGTGTATTTTTTTAAAGAGTTTTTTTCCTATTATTTGAACTTTTGCAGTTTTTTTTTTTCATATTTTTAATGTTTTATCTTTTTATTTTTTATTGTATTTACTAGTCCCGTTAGAGGACTTGTATCTGTATCTATCAATTGCCTGATTTTTGTGCTGTACAGAACAACACACTGTACAGCAGAAATCATGATCGCCTATGAATGGCAACTTGCAGCGTTCACGGCAAGAGAGTCATGCCAGAGACAGAGGTCATCAGCTGACTCATTTCTGTCATGACAGCCCATCAACATCCTAGGATGACATCACAGGAGCGCCAATGGGAGCAGGAAATGGCGCGCTCCCCACCGGTATGTGTTAAATCCAACTGTCAGAGATTGACAGTAGAAATCATGATCTCCTATGAATGACGACTTGCAGCGTTCACAGGAAGAGTATCATGCCAGACACTGAGGTCATCAGCTGACCCCTTTATATAAAGACATCACATCAACATCCTAGGATGACGTCACAGGGGCGCCGATTGGAGCAGGAAATGGCACTCTCCCCGCCGGTGTGTGTTGAATCCCATTATCAGAGATTTACAGCTGTTAGGCTGGTTTCACACAGCTGTTTTTTTTAAATCTGGGAAAATGCAGGCAAAACCTGCATCCCCGGATTCTTCTGCAAGAGTTTACCATAATACAACTGGATGTCCCCAAAACTGGTATTATCACAGATCCAGTGAATGGATCAGTGATAATACTGGTGCAGGAGCAGCTAGTAGCATCCGATGGCATTCCTATTTCCACTGGATCCGGTTGTAAGTAACATACCTGCTAGTAGGCGTGCTTTCAGAGCTGCATTTGTGCATGCGCAGTCCAAAAACCTGGATCCAGAATCCGGATCCAGTGGGTCTGGAGTCTGCCGGATCCAGGTTACTTAGTGCGCCATTATAAATCAACATGCATTACCAGTGTGCACATTTTTTATCACGGAGACCAAATTCACAAAACATGCATTTTTGGTCTCAGTGCAAAAAAAACATGCAGACCGCGATCTGGGCAAAAGTAAAGAACTGGATGCACCAGCAAGTGTCTGCGGCCCCATTGAAAGTCAATGGGGCCAAAAATGAATGCAGATGCATTCATGTCAGATAGACTCACACTGATGACAAAAAATACCATGTGAAACCAGCCTTAGGGCACATGTCAAAAATCAGAGCAAGGGACACGGCATAGAACAACGTACGATCCTAGGTCATGAAGGGGTTACATTTTTGTGCACTTGTTCTTATTTGGGATGTACATTTTGTTGGATGTATCTTGGCTTTCTTACCTAAGAAAAATTCATTTTTGGGGTCTCCAAATCCAGTGCTGTACGTTCTCCAATTTCTGTAAAAATCTTCTGATCCATCAGTTCTTCTCACAAATACCTATAGGTAGAAAGTAATGGTTTGCATATTATATTGTATATAAGAAACTCTTAAGGATATATTTACAGTAATACTTGAGTTATTGTAATCCCTCTTTCAATGCTGATTATTTAACTCCTAACATTTATCCAAAGTGATTGTCTATGATGCGCTGGATATGAATGCTCTCAATCAGTGTTCTCTATAGAGGTTGGTACACCTACCATCACTAGACCTACAGTCTATCGCTATACCATTTCTACAATCACGACGCTCTATTATATTGCTGTAAAAGCTTTTTAAAGGGAATCTGTTACCAGATTTTCACTAGGTAAACTAGGAAAGCATGATATATGGGTTAAAAAAACAAAAGTAACTGTGCCTCTCTAATCAGTCACTGTACTATTGTTTACTTAAACTAAAGATTTTATCACCTGATGAGCAAAATCACTACACTACTTTGTTATGCGCACACCAGTCTGACACCCCCCCTGCTGTGACTGACACCTCACTGTTCATGGACAATGAAAGAATAGTGTGGGCGGGGGCATGTATTCCAGATCTGCTATGCTACTGAATGTAAATGGTTTGATTGTGTGAGAACGGATTCAGACAGTAATTGATATGGCACACCGTTGGATTCGGGGTCACTTTATGTTGCTGTCAGATGAAGTAGCAACAACTTGCAGACAGTTTCTCTTTATTTCTGTTTCATCTGCTAAGGTTGGTATTTAATTCACAAAACATGGGTGTTTTGATCTAGAAACTTGTCCATAAGATTTGTGTGTATGGAGCTCAACAGGCTAAAAGATCGAGGTCGCAGGGGCCGTGGCCGCGATCGGGCCCGCAGGTACAGGGGCCCGCTGACCCCAGCGCCTGCTTCAGCCGGATCTGCGTCTCTGCCGAGGATGCAAATCCAGCTGAAATGCCTCATGGTGCAGAGACCCTTGCAGAACGGGATCACAGAATATAAGAGTATACAGACATTACAGCTGGGGATCACAGAATATAAGAGTATACAGACATTACAACCAGGGATCACAGAATATGAGAGTATACAGACATTACAGCCGGGGATCACAGAATATGAGAGTATACAGACATTACAGCTGGGGATCACAGAATATAAGAGTATACAGACATTACAGCCGGGGATCACAGAATATAAGAGTATACAGACATTACAGCCGGGGATCACAGAATATAAGAGTATACAGACATTACAGCCAGGGAGCTCAGAATGTAAGAGTATACAGACATTACAACCAGGGATCACAGAATATGAGAGTATACAGACATTACAGCTGGGGATAACAGAATATGAGAGTATACAGACATTACAGCTGGGGATCACAGAATATAAGAGTATACAGACATTACAACCAGGGATCACAGAATATGAGAGTATACAGACATTACAGCTGGGGATCACAGAATATGAGAGTATACAGACATTACAGCTGGGGATCACAGAATATAAGAGTATACAAACATTACAGCCGGGGATCACAGAATATAAGAGTATACAGACATTACAGCCGGGGATCACAGAATATAAGAGTATAAAGACATTACAGCCAGGGATCACAGAATATAAGAGTATACAGACATTACAGCCAGGGATCACAGAATACAAGAGTATACAGACATTACAGCCGGGGATCACAGAATATAAGAGTATACAGACATTACAGCCGGGGATCACAGAATATAAGAGTATACAGACATTACAGCCAGGGAGCTCAGAATGTAAGAGTATACAGACATTACAACCAGGGATCACAGAATATGAGAGTATACAGACATTACAGCTGGGGATCACAGAATATAAGAGTATACAGACATTACAGCCGGGGATAACAGAATATGAGAGTATACAGACATTACAGCTGGGGATCACAGAATATAAGAGTATACAGACACTACAACCAGGGATCACAGAATATGAGAGTATACAGACATTACAGCTGGGGATCACAGAATATGAGAGTATACAGACATTACAGCCGGGGATAACAGAATATGAGAGTATACAGACATTACAGCTGGGGATCACAGAATATAAGAGTATACTAACATTACAGCCGGGGATCGCAGAATATAAGAGTATACAGACATTACAGCTGGGGATCACAGAATATAAGAGTATACAGACATTACAGCTGGGATCACAGAATATAAGAATATAAAGACATTACAGCCGGGGATCACAGAATATAAGAGTGTACAGACATTACAGCCAGGGATCACAGAATATAAGAGTGTACAGACATTACAGCCAGGGATCACAGAATATAAGAGTGTACAGACCTTACAGCCGGGGATCACAGAATATAAGAGTATACAGACATTACAGCCGAGGATCACAGAATATAAGAGTATACAGACATTACAGCCAGGGAACACAGCTGATTCTTTCTGTGATGGAAAGCAAGTTTTGAATCAGGCAATTAAATAATTTTCATGTCCCATGTCCCATTTTTTGTCTATTAGCGAGAGTAATGAGCAACTAATAAGAGTGGTTCCCACTTTGTAGGACCTAATGTTATAGAATCTTATGAGTTATATTGGCGTGTTGTAATGCTTTTTTTTGGTGAGGCGATGCTGCCGTGGGATAGGACGGTTGCTTCCAGGTATTTGACAAAGCAGAAACCCCTTTAAATATACGGTATACATATTTTTTTTTAATATATAGCATGTGAAAATTTTATAGTTTTTGACAAACGTCACCTGGAGTTGGTTAAACTGATAGGAGATGTCAGAGATATGCAATCATCTGAACGGTTAGGTTATGGTTCTACATTCTTCCTTACATTCTCTCCCATCTGCTTACCACATGCTCATTGAATGCAAGAAGAATTGCAGAAAAAAGCAAATTTTACATAGGTAGATTACATAAGATAAATAGATAGATAGATAGATAGATAGATAGATAGATAGATAGATACGGTAGATATATTTATATATATATATAGATCATGTTTTTTGTTTTTTTTTTAATAAATTGGTGAACCAGGGAAAGTGTTGGGGAGTGTTTTGTTTTAAATAAAGTATTTTCCTGAGTTTTTTTCTTTTTACTTACTGGCTTAGTAATGGGGGTGTTTGATAGACATCTCTCCATTGCTAACACCAGGGATTGATGTCAGCTGTGTTCTTGGACAATTCACAGCTGACATCAACCCCAAATACCATTAACCTGATTTCCACTGCACAAGGGCATTCGGTAAAGGGGGTGTCACACGCGTCAATATCGCCTGCACGATATCGACTGCACGTGACGTTGCAGCGATATTGACGCGTGTGACATACTGCATCAACCAGCGATAAATCGCTGGTTGATGATCGCCAGGTTTCAGAACCAGCTCTGAAACCTGGCGATTGTCGCCCGGTGGACACGCAGCATCGCTGCGTGTGACACCGGGACTAGCGATATTCCAGCTCCCAGCGCCTGTCACAAGCGCTGGGAGCTGGTATCCAAGGTACACTGCGGGTAACTAGGCAGCGCGCGCTGCCTAGATACCCGACGTGTACCTTAGTTACCAGCCTCCTCCGCTCACCGGGTGAGAGGAGGAGGCTGGTAACTAAGGTACACGTCGGGTATCTAGGCAGCGCGCGCTGCCTAGTTACCCGCAGTGTACCTTAGTTACCAGCCTCCTCCTCTCACCCGGTGAGCGGAGGAGGCTGGTAACTAAGGTACACGTCGGGTATCTAGGCAGCGCGCGCTGCCTAGTTACCCGCAGTGTACCTTAGTTACCAGCCTCCTCCGCTCACCGGGTGAGCGGAGGAGGCTGGTAACTAAGGTACACGTCGGGTATCTAGGCAGCGCGCGCTGCCTAGTTACCCGCAGTGTACCTTGGAGACCAGGCTGCTCCCGCTTCCAGCAGGCTGGCAGCGGGAGCAGGACATCGTGGAAACGATATTTAAATCGTTTCCATGATGTCACTGGTCAATTGATCGCTGGTGAGTCTGTCTGTGTGACAGCTCACCAGCGATCAGCCGTCAATGTCGTCAGCGATCAGATCGCTGACGACATTGACGCGTGTGACACCCCCTTAAGAGCTGAGGTGAAGCGCTGGAATTGGACAATTTTATGATGCTCCACTTCTGGGGTGGCTAAAAGCTACTTAACCCCTTCAACTCCAGTGATTTTCTGTTTTTCATTTTTCCCTTCTCTTCTTCCAAGAGCCATCATCTTTTCCATCAATATAGACATTTGAGGGCTTGTTTTTTGTAGAACAAGTTGTAGTTTCAGATGCAATCATAAATTTTACAATCTATTGTACAGGAAAATGGGAAAAAATTCCCAGTGAAGTGATAGTGTAAAGTGCAATTTCACATATGTTTTTCATGTTTTTTAAACATCATGTTCACTATATGGTAAAACTGATGTAATGGTGTGATGCCTCTGGTCGGTACGAGTTTGTAGATACCAAACATGTATACTATTACTGTTACCTAAGTGGTGAAAACAAATACAGAAATTTTTAAAGGCAAATAATTGCTCTTTTGCACCATTTTCTGTGAGCCGTAGTGTTCTCATGTTTCGAGATCTGGGGCTGTGTGATAACTTTTTTTTGTGCATCTTGTGCGTTTCATCAGATGTGATGTATTAATCGTCTGTTATTGCATTTTATTGCAATGTTCTGGTGACCAAAAAATACATAATTTTGTTGTTTGGAATTTTTTTCCATTACGTAATTTACAGATTTGATTTATTGATGTTATCTTATGATAGATCTGACATTTCTGACTGCGGCGATACCAAATTTGTGTATTTTTAATTTTTTTTAATAGTTTTATTTTCAACAGCGCAAAAGGGGGGATGATTTTAAATTTTATGGTTTTTTTCATATAATTAAAAACTTTATATTTTCTTTCATTATTTTACACTGCTCCCTACAGGAACCTCTTATTGCATTTTATTGCAAGTTGCATCGACTAACCAAATGTCATTTTGGCATTTTGATTATTTTTTCTCCTTATGCCCTTTTATAGTTTGATAGTTTGGGATTTTTTAAATGTGGTGATACCAAATATGTGTATGTATTATTTTTGTTAATTACTTTATTTTCAATGGGGCAAAAGGGGGTGATTTGAACTTTTTCGGAGTTTTTTTTAGTGTTTTCATATTTTTTTAAAAAACATTTTTCACTTTTTACTGTTTTCATTAGTTTTCTTAGTGGACTTGAAGCTGTGGTCATCTGATCACTTATGTTGGAAAGAGCCATGTACCAGCATTAGCACGGCCCTCTGTATCAGAAATGATGACTTCTTATGAATGTGCTCAGCCAGTGTTCACAGTAAATTCATCATGATTGGCACAGGGGTCATCAGCTGATCGCCGACTGTCATGACAACCCATCAGGGCACCATGATCGTGTCACTGGGCTGAAGATGGGAACGGGGAATGGTGTGCTCTTCATTGGCATGTGTTAAATCCTGGTATCAGAGACTGACAGAGGGATTTAACTACTTAACAGACATGGGCGGATCTCCAATCCACTCGCTCCTGCTAGAGGCACATGTCAGCTGATCAATCAGCCAACATTTTGCAGATAAAGACGTTGCCTCAGTATGTGAACACTCATCAAATTCATAGAGTTCGCACAAGATGTACCAATATGGGCTATGTAAGCAGGGGGTTAATTATTTTCTTCTTTCTTTTTATTTTTCTTCAATTTTTACTTTTATTATTATTATTATTATTATTATTATTATTGTAAAATTGTTGTTATGACTTTAGAATTCTGTTTGTCTTTTGCAAAAGTATGCTTGGCTTTTATAGGATACTATACTGAATATATTAAAATCTATTTTTGTGTTTTCAGTGTTCTGCCCTTCAGCTACTCATGATTAGATGAGATCTGCAGATGTGTCCAAACAAGCCAAGTGTTAGGCAAGAGTTGACCTTCGAAACTAAGAATCTAGACAGGTTGTGTACTGATCAATAAGAAATGAATAAGTGTGGAATGACTGGTGTTGATCAGTATTACTTATTCCTCTGAATCTCATTCCTCGCGATCTTCTGAACATTGGCATATATCCTGCACAATCGTGATCCTAGTATTCCTAGGGTTTTGGCTACTTGGTCTATAAATGATTACTCTAAGGCTCCAATTCATCAAAAGAATTTTTCCAGAATCCTGACAATTGCTTTGAAAAGTCACAACACTTGGCCGCAGATTACGGCAGAGGTCAATCAGCCATTTTTTTTTTCAACTTATGAAGATCCGTGAAGACAGCTTTCACAGCGCAACCATGAATAAGTTCTTCAGAACAAAAAATATCTGAAATTCCTTATGTATAGTTGGCTTTAATTAGGGATGAGCGAGTATACTCGCTACTATTCGGTATTCGCCGAATAGTAGAGGTATTCGGGCTACTCGCTACTCTCCAAGTACTTATGTGTACTCGGAGTAGCGAGTAGTCCTAATACTCTTGCAGTGTATCTATAGATAGCAAGCACAAATATTAAGATACTCGCTCATCCCTAGCTTTAATATCTCTTACATTATGTCTGTAGATAAGTTAAATGTACAATTTGTAAGTTGGCGACTGGGTACCTTGTTAATGACCAGTAGGTATCACCGAGATAATTGCCCTCTGTGATGTAAACCTGGAATGTCTACTCTGTGACCTGTAGTACCAAAAGACTTATTAAGGTGTTTCTAAGCTAGGTTTTACAGACAGCCGGAGAGATGGGTGGGTCTGACTATCCATATAACTCCACCTATGGGTGTGTCTCAAGTCTTTTAATAATGTCTGTGTGATTGTCACATGGTTCTGTTTTTGGAGGAAGCAGACCTTTAAAGTGTGGCTCTGATAGAGCTCAGCCGAACCCAACATTGAAGGTGTGGTCAAAGATATATGGACTTTGTGCTGAAAAAAGGCTGTTTGTTTCTGTATTTCTGGAGAAGTTTATGAGGTGGAAATAAAATTGCTGGACTTTAATGAAAATTGTTCCCATGTTTGCCTCAAGCCCACAGCTAAGTGAGTAACCCTATCACAATATGAACACTATAAACAGATATAGCAGGTCAAGTTTCAGTCTTATTGACCTGTGTTTTGACCTTTATTGGAATGTTCAGAACCCCTTGCTAAGATTTGGTAATTGCCTAAAATTATTGACATTTCCAATTCGATAGGGAGCATTATGATGTTGAGTTTTTCATACCCTTCATACTTTTACCAGCATTACAATAAGACATAAGTGAACATAACAATGGATCAATTTCAATCACTTTGTTTGGAGTTGCTCAGATTAGGTTACACAAGTGACTTTGTAATCCTACAGCACAATTTAGTGATATTTGATACTTACAATCCATCCACCTCCATCAACATTCATGTCACAGTATACTTCCATAGGTTGCGACTTGTCACCATTTACATAAATAGTATACATTCCTGATTCTGTCTCTCCATTAAGAATGGCCTGGGAGCAGTCTTTAGGGAATTGATACAGAAGTCCAACTACAAGGAAAGAATAAAACAAGTGGATTAGAAACTTGGGAAAACTTAGAAATATAATATAAAGACCCAACGCAATAGAAGAATGTAGGGCTTCTAAGCAAAGTCACCAAAGCAATGATGGGAAACGTAACCCATGCGTAGTGGTATTTTTTTCACATTCTGCTTGGTTAGACTATTTTTTTCAAATTTCTAGAAGGCAAAGTTATTGGTAAAATTTCTTGAATTGACCAATTTTGACCAAAATTGACCAAAATTGTTGAGGCCTTTATAAAAATAGAGTGGGCATGTCTCACTGAGACATTCAATAAACTTACCATCCAAAGGGTACTTTGTAATATACCTTTGTAAGAGGTGAAGCGCTAGTATTTACCCATAAATTATGAAAGTAGCTTTTTTTCTTTCATGAATCTATACAATAAAATCATAAAATTCACTAGAGGGAGCTGATGGCATGTGGAACTATAGAGACCGTTATTGAACTCATCAGCTGATAAAGAAATCTCTGCGTTACATGAGTGTAGCTATAGCGGGTGCAGACGTTTGAGAGACACCTAGCACGTAATTATTAACATTATTCTTGGAAATGTTGGGATATTCTAGTCAAAACTTGGATAGGATTGCTCTCAATTCCATCATGGGACCTTCAACTTGTCAAAGTTTTTCGTGTCATCTTAACAGTCATTGCACTGGTTGCCCATACACTATAGGATCCAATTTAAATAGCATTTTCTCACCCACAAATCTCTTCACAGGGCAAAACCCCTCTACCTCTACACCCTCATCGCTGTCTATCACCCTACCCGTTCTCTACGTTCCACAAGTGACCTTTGTCTAAGATCTCCACTAATTTGAACCTCCCACTCCAAAACTTCTCCCGAGCTGCACCAATTTTCTGAAACACTCTAACCCAAGAAATTAGGACCATTGACAACTTACACAGATTTAGGTGCTCGCTAAAAATACATCTTTTTAAGGTGACCTATTTTGCCCCCTAATGGAAGTCCTTTATATATAGCCCATTCACAATTTCTCTGAACGTAACTCTCGGTCAAACTCCACCAAACCCAAAAGCTCTACACAGATTGGCTGGTGATGACTCATGCAGCCTTTACCAACCCCCCATTTCTTCAAGATGGCTTCACCGTCATTGTAAATATACACCTCTACTTTGTGTCACCCCTACCTCATTGTAGATTGTAAGTTCTTATGAGCAAGGTTGTCTTTTTTTTTTTTCAATTATTGTATTATTGTTATTTAATCATTGTTATTTATGACTGTTTGTACATGTCCCTTTGAATTGTAAAGCTCTGTGGAGTATGATGGCTCTATATAAATAAAGATTATTATTATTAATATTATTATTATTATCTTGCGGATATATTCCTAAATTTGCAGGGGCTGTTTCAGGATAATCAAGATGGCTCTGGGAAATCTAGGACTTTTGGCACCTTTCTAGATCATGCTACTTGCCACACTAGAAGGAAATAGTACTATAACTGGCACATGGTAGGATGGGGCCATATTATAGACTTTGTCCTGGTGGTCCAGTTACTTCAAGTTATATTTGTTATCCAGTCAACTCTTCATGGGAACAACAGTGGGCTAATGATATGAACAAGTAGCGGGAAGCAACGGAAGCATTTTAATGCTCAGGTCCTACCTTCTTGAGCCCCGTAAATGTTTTGTGGTTTATCTCAATGGAAAGTACATCTCTATCTTATATTGGTTATGATTAATAACTGATAATCTGTCGTTAGGAAAAGGTGTACTACGGTCTGCGCTGCTGTGACACTAAAGATCACAAGGAAGGTAATGCTTCAAATAAAAACTTCCTTTATTCCTCCTCTCCTACGCATTTCGGAGCCACATCCGAGCTCCTTCCTCAGGATGTCCCTGAGAAAGGAGCTCGGATGTGGCTCCGAAACGCGTAGGAGAGGAGGAATAAAGGAAGTTTTTATTTGAAGCATTGCCTTCCTTGTGATCTTTAGTGTCACAGCAGCGCGGACCGTAGTACACCTTTTCCTAACGACAGATTATCGGTTTCTTCCACGAGTTGTGGCGGTGGAGGTCCAGCGGCAGCTGTATAAGGCGCTCAAGCCGGTTGTGGGTATACACAACTAAGCAAGGTGGGTGGACACCACACATCACCGACTCTAACAGTGTCACCATTGATAGTAACATAGTAACATAGTTTTTAAGGTTGAAGGAAGACTTTAAGTCCATCTAGTTCAACCCATAGCCTAACATGTTGATCCAGAGGAAGGCAAAAAAAAACCCATGTGGCAACACTAAGCTCCATATTGGGGGAAAAAAATTCCTTCCTGACTCCAGATACGGCAATCAGACTAATTCCCTGGATCAACGCCCTATCAAAGAATCTAGTATATATAACCGGTAATATTATAGTTTTCAAGAAAGGCATCCATGATAGGGCACTATTCTGCGCCTCATTTGTCTCCTTTGTGTTTTACACAATGATTAATAACTGTCAGGCTTATGTCCACTCAGTTATTGGGGTAGAGTCAAAACCTAAATGCACGCGAATACCATATGTCATGTATGGAAATGGTGTCTCTTCAACCTTGTTCACATGTATAAAGATAAATATCTACACAGATTTAGAGATGAGTGTATCAGACAAAATTTTAAATTACCTATCCACGTTTGGACTCCTGGGAAGTTCAATTTGTGGAAAAGGTATTCCCATCAAACTTAATGTCCCCTAATATCCTCTGGGATCTGACCAGACCTCAAAAATGTAAAATTGTAAGATATCAAAAATTTTAAGAAGATATGTCATGATATAATAGGCCACGATCTTTGTGGGCACATGCGCAGAATCCTCCTGGCTTAGCAACCCCCGAAACCTTCAAGTAGCAACCAAGAACCCCGGGATTTTAGTGCCACAAACTTAGATTCAAAGATGCAAGTAGGACCAGACTAGTACGAGTGAGTTGTGGAGAGGCGATAGAGATGTGAGTTGATGGTATTTTTGATTTTTTTTATATATATATTACAATTACTATGGTCTGGGGTCGGGGAAGAGCCCAGAGCATATTGAAGGGTGCTAGGGCCACTGCCACAGATCTAAAGATGCGATGGCGGGTAGAGGTAACAGATGGTGGTGGGTAGGGGTAAAAGAGTTGCATTTAAGTTTTTTTTACGATATTACATTTTGATAGTCATTTATGGATCATAAAACTGGTGGCCAACCATTTCGTTGAATCCGCGAACTACAAAAATTCCGTAAAATTTGTCTAGAATTCAATTCCTTTCAAATGTATTAACTCATCTCTGTGCAGCTTTATGGATGCTGCTAGAAAAATGTTAATGTCACTTATTTTGGTAGGTAACACAAATGGTGTCAATCTTCTGAGTGGATAAAAACTAAGATCCCCTTAGTTGCTGAAGGTATTGAGTCTACGGGCAGCACGGTAGCTCAGTGGTTAGCACTGTGGCCTTGCAACACTGAGGTTCTGGATTCAAATCCCACAAGGACATTATCTGCAAGGAGTTTGCATGTTGTCCTTGAGTTTGTGTGGGTTTCCTCCGGGCACTCCGGTTTCCTCCCACATTGTAAAGATACACTGTTCAGATTGTGAGCCTCAATGGGGACAGCATTACTGATGGATGTAAAGTGCTAATGAATTAATAGTGCTCTATAAATAAATAAATATTATTACTTCTAGTTTTTACTTATGAGAACCGCTATATTTCATATATTGCTCAAAACGCATCAACCAGTTACTGATTTTTTAACCTTCATGATGTATTTTGAACTCTATTTGATTCTGATTTTACATTTTCCCAATAAACGTGATGTTTTAATTTGAAGATTAATTTTTTTGTGGCTACTGGATTTTTTTGTGCCCCTGTGCTACTTTGTCATATTTTATAAAACTTTATTCCATTCAACCAATCTGTTAAAACCTCCATTCAGTGACTCATGTCCCATGTATGCAAACAGTAAAACTACGTGACTCTCCCGGCACCGGTGTTATTAAGGATTATAATATAATATATTCCTTAAATCCTTTATTTTTTCTCCTGCACAGACGTCTCAGAAATTTGATTATGTATGTGATGAAAAACAAAAGGATTCCAGTTCTAACGCGACAGATATCATTGTTGCTATAAATATGGTATCCGTTAAGCCCGAGCTTTAAGAACAGGAAGAATAGGGAGTCTGCGGCTTCTGTGCGTAACCACAAGAATAAGGAGGCCAATAATAATTCGCTATAGGGAATAATGGACTGTACTCTAGTCTAACATCTCCGTATGTAAGTCCCATCATCTGATTTCAGCCAATATTTTCTTTAAAACATAGGCTGTTCCTTTTCCAGGATTAACTGTCTGCTTTAGATTTCAGTGCGTTGAAGCCACCGGCGTTGGGTGGACATCCTGTTCACTTGACAGCCATCCAGGGCAAAGTAAGTAGCCCAAAACAAATTCTTCCGCTAGTCTTCAGCCCTTTGTAGTCCTTTGCTTCCAGCAGTTACTAGTCTGGCTTCTCTTTCGGTTCCCGGATCCGTCCAAGCACATGTTTCCTTTCATATCTGAACTACTTTCCATTCAATATGGAACTTAGGTCACCGTTAGGTCAGACCGTACAAATTTATAGGACCTCGTATCTATTTTAGCCAATCGTTTATGTTACCGTTAACAAGATAAAGACCCAAAAAACAAAACTCGTTTTCCCAAAACAATAGGGTAATAGCTCTACGACGTAAAATATGCATTCCGAGATAGCGCTGCATAATAGAGTCTACCTGTAAAGGACTGGTAAATCACAACTGTCACTGAAGTACACATTTTCCCTTAGTAGAAAGGTTTAATTTTCTGCTTGGAGGGGATGCAGAAAGCTTTTAATACAGCCTTGACATTTAAGGAGGTGGAAGCTGGAATACCGCTTGCATTATGGTTTTGTCAGCGTGACTACTTTTTTTTTTGTTCTGCTTTTAGTGTTGCGAATTATTTAGCTGTGCTTATTATATTGATCGGCTCTGTCAGCTCCTGGGATGAAAATGCATGATCCGTTCCTCGCTTCAAGGCGTAACACATAGAAATGTATTATAAGAAAACTACCATGGGGAGAGGGGTAAAAACTGATGTGAAAATTTGGTGTTGTTAGCTACTTCTGAAAAATGAACATTGGAATATTGTTCGTTGCCCTAGCCTAGTGCCATGATGGTCACTCTTACTTGGAGACTTGTGACTGGTCTTTTTCTTCCGTATTGAGACTTCATTATAAACATGTTTCTTTCCTTTAGCAGTGTTGGAGTTAATGTCAGTTTCTGTTGCTAGCAAGCTCCCTAGTTCTCTTTCCAGGTGTGACTACTTTGTCATCACTCCCATCTTCTTTATATGGTCACATCAACTAGCATTCCTTGCTGCTGACTGAACTCATTCCTGGCCTGACTACCTGAGGTGTAGTTAGTACTCTAAAGGGCTGACTGTTGCCAAGCAGTCTGCTGCCTTGGAGTGTGGCAGCAGGCGTGTAGTTGCCTTGTTGTTTCCCTCTCTGTCTCCTAATCCTCTCTTCTCTTTTTTATTGCAATGTTTGGGACTAGTGCTCCCACTAGCAATCTCCCTATTGAGGGTTTACGTCAGGGCCAGCGAGGCATAAGTATCCTGCTTAGCGACGGGGTGAAAGAACCAGTATAGGGATGGTAGGGAGATCAAGGCAAAGTTGCAAAGTTGCAGGTGAGTGCAAGAGGTGTCCTTTTCTCCATTTTCCTATGATCAGGGCCCCTAGTGTTTCCCCTGTTTGTTTTGGGTAGTGGCTGGACATTGTTGGTCTGTGTCCACTTTCATGCACCGTGTTTGGACGCTTCCAAGTCCGAGTGTGTCACCTAGACACCAACTATACAAAACTTGAGTGACGTAAATACATCATGTGAGACTCAACAAAAATAAATAACAAAATATGATACATTCAATTGGAAAACACAGAAAAAACTATATAACGATAGAAAAAAAATTGCTAACTAGAGGGCCAACCATGAGTCATTCCAGAATTGAAAAATTCCAAATGCAGATCAGTTCTCTTTTCATTCTGCTCCTTGTATAGTAAAATGGCGGCATCATTTTCAGACCTGTATCCAGCTACATGATTAAAAATATTGCAATGCTAAAGAGCAGGTTAGCAACTCCCATTAATGGAATCAAGTAGAGATATCAACCCCCAGTCTTTGGTAAGTTCTCATTTTTTTCATTCTAAAAAATTTAAAGGAAATCTGTTGAACTATGGGCTAAATAAGAAGTGGGGAACCTCAGGCCCCAGGACCACATGAGGCCCTTGAGGACCTTTTCTGCGGCCCCCAGGCAGATTCCTGGGGATTGCAGTCCTCAGGTTAGCAGATGCTTTTACCGACTGCCTTCCCTTTAAATCCAGTTCCCCACCAGCTTTAGTGTCCCCAGTGATGTATATGCCCCCAGCCTCTCCTGTGATGTCTATGGCCCTATCAAACCTGGAAAAGCAGTTGAGAAGCAATATGATCAATATCCTCTAACATTGCAGTCATGCCAAAGAGAAGAGCCACAGCCACCATAGTAGGGCGAATGATTGTTTAACCAAATATAGTAGGTAATTTTCAGGTTGATAATTTTGTGCAGCCCCCGAAGGATGGTAGAAATTTCCAAATGGCCCCCAGAAGAAAAGGTTTCCCCACCCTGGGCTACATAAACTCTAGATAGGCTTGCTCATTATGGAATGATATGTTTTACTTGGAAATGCTAAAAAAAATTGCAGTTTGAAAATGGGTCGGAGAAAGGGAGATCTGTCTAGGTAGAAAGAGTATGTTGCAGGGTGCCCTTCAGTTTCTCCTGCCCAGCATGTCTTGGTTTCATTTCAAGGAAATCCAAGTCACCGAGGATCCTCGTAAACAAAAATGTTATTGATCCCAACATTCATATAAAATGGATAAAAAAATGCAATGTTTCTGCCAATGTAGGGCTTTTATCAACCATATAAAAAGGTAGACAATGGCCTACTGATGGCCAAAACATAGCATTTTTTTATCCATCTTATGTGTATGTTAGCTTGAAAATGGTATGGAAACATGGAGATTGGTCTGGGTAGAAAAACAAGAGTATGCTGGGAAATGTCCTCCGACGTCTCCCTGCTCAGCATGTCTTCATTTATATTCAAGGATATCCAAGGCACCAATGATTCTGCTCCACAAAATCTTTCTTTATCACAAAATAGATAAAAAATGAAATGTTTCGGCCAATTAAGGGTCTTTATCGAACCATTAAAAAGGTGTACTATGACTTGATAAAGGTCCTGTAATGGGCGAAACATTGCATATTTACCCATTTTATGTGTTTGTTAGCTTGAAAATGGGTTGGAGAAAAGGAGATCGAACTGGGTAAAAGGACAAGAGTATGCAGGAAAATGGCCTCCAGTTTATCCCTTTCAGCATGTCTTGGTTTAAATTCAAGGAAATCCAAGACACCGAGAATCCTTCTCACAAAAAGTTTATTGATCCCAACATACGCATAAGATGAATAAAAAATGCAATGTATCGGGCAACAAAGGAACTTTAACAAGCAATTAAAAAAATGTCAAAATGCTTGAGTAAAGCCCTACATTGGCTGAAATGTTGCATTGTTATCCATCTTATATGTATGTTAAGGGGCCGTCACACGCATTAACGATATCGCTGAAACGTTACAGATTTGCAGTCACTCTAATGACGTTGTTGTGTGTGACAAGTCGATCTTACAAGTGATAAGTGGTCTTATCGTTCATCGCAGATTTGAGATCCGGAGCCCAAATCAGATGATGTCGATCATGCAATCTGCTTGTATCGTTCTGTGTGACACCGCGATAACGATCTCCTTAACAATACCATGCACGCAACCCTCGTTGCTGCGTCGTGAACGATATCTATATGTGTGACACCTCACCAACGATGTTATCCATGAGCGTGCACCCTGAGATCATAGGTGAGATCGCTCACAAAATCGTAGCGTGTGACGGCCCCTGTAGCTTGAAAATGGGTTAGAAACAAGTAGATTGGTCTAGGTAAAAGTAAAAAAGTATGCTTGGAGATGTCCTCCAGTTTATCCCTGGGCTCCATGTCTTTAAATTCAAGGATATTCAAGGTATCGAGGATCCTCCTCCGTGAAAACTTTATTGATTCCAACATACACATAAGATGGATTAAAAAATGCAACGTTTTGGCCAATGTAAGACCTTTTTCCAGCCATTAAAAAGTGTACAGTGGCTTGATAAAGGCCCTACATTGGCCGAAACTTTGCATTTTTTTATCCATCTTATGTGTATGTTAGGATCAATAACATTTTTGTAGAGGAGGATCCTCAATACTTTGGATTTCCTCGAATTAAAGGCATTATGGGCAGGGAGAAGCTAGAGAGCACCTCCCATCATCATCATCATTGTTCTACTATCAAAACCAATATCCTTGTGTATAAATCATTTTCAAGCTGCCTTGGATTTTCATGAATTTATTACAACTTTAGAACCAGGTGGAGGGTTGTACCAAATAAGCAGTGGAGTGGAGTATCAAATATATCTCAGTATACGTCAGGATGTCTAGATTGAGAGATCTCTCCCTACTTAGAAATATGTAGTGTGAGACAGTGAGGGGGATCATATGCGAGGGGCGCTATGTGACCCCCAGAATGTGCACTGTCACGTATTGAACCCGGTAGGGAATATAAGATAGATGGATGCTCCACTCCAGTCCGGGTCTTCAAGGTTTTCCCCGGAGGGAGACACGGGGTCAAAAGCTTGGTTAGGAGACGGGGCGGAGTCCCCTGTGGAGAGCTTCAGCCTGAGTTGAGGCAGAAGGGACTGCTGAGTGGTCAGGTCCAGGGCGTGAGAGGCTGTGTGCTATTACAACACGGCCTAACCCGAGAGCCCAGGGCGACCTAGACCGGGGAGAGCTCCTAACCTGAAGGGACCGTGTTACTGTCCGGGGGATGTATGCATTGTACCCGGCTACGTCCCGGAACCCGGCAACTTGTGCCACTACTGTGCCTTATGAATAAATCCGGGTACTGTGTAAACTGATACCGGGCTTACGGCCGTTTGTCTTGCAATCCCGGCGCTACCACACAGTAGAAATATGGAAGGACCAATTGAGCAGACCAAACTTAGTACCACATAGACAGAGAAGATGTATGGTGGACCCTTGTTCCCTTATCAGGCTTATATTTTATGTTTTCCACTAGTTCCCTTGCCTGGCTTGAATTCTAAGCTATGTTTTCTTTAAAATTCCACATTTTTCTGTAATGAGGGAGTCTGTCTTGATTTTGTGCTGTCCACGGTTCACGCAACATGACTCATTTGACAGGTTCCCATTAACACTTGCAGCCTTAATTAATTTCTTATAATTAAAGCTGACTTTGGGTCATGATAGTTATCCAGTTTTACTTGCTGGCGCCTATTATAGAATTAGGCTTCATGCGCAATAATATCACAGAATACTTTGATAATAAAACATGCAATAGATGCCACAGTTTTGTTTCATACTAAATTGCCATATGCGTGAATTATTAAATTGCAAAAAAATATAACAATAATATAAAATTCTGATATCCTTACTTGTTGTAAATATGGTTTGGATGAATTTGCTCTTGATGTTTCCATTGATTGCCTGGAGTCTTACTGTATACTGGGAAGAAGGACTGAGGTCTAGCAATCTGTAAGAGGTGGCGTCTGGGTCCAAAGCTACTTCCTGTCGAAATGAGAAGGAAATAAACGATAAATATTCTAGAGATTTGTACATTTTGTCTTTTGACACATTTAACTTATCAGTTTTATACTGATTAAATGAACTAAGTGACCTGCTTATGAAGACATACTGTATGAGCCTCAACTAACCAGATGACAGTGAATCCATGGCAATATTTTTAATCCTTGAACAACCACTAAGGTATGGTCATCTATTTTCACATTTTTTTAGTCCATGGGCTCAGTTATTTGTAAAACTACAAGCATTACTTGCCCCTCCTGGGGTTAGCAATACCTCACCTGTTGTGGTCTCTTGTTTATTAGTTGCAGCAGTAAGTCACTGTTGCATCCAATCACTAAGGCTCCTTTCACATCAGCATTTTCGGCCGAATCCAGCCCATCCAGCAGATGTACCGCATCTGCCGGATTGACCGCCTAACGGTCGACTCGTGGTGCACTTGCGGCAAGCCCCATGTATGCAGGGGCTGGCTGGCTGCTGTAACCACGGGTGGCAATCCACCTTGCACAGCCTGACAACAATTGAGGAGCAGGGAAGAGGGGGGGCTTGCTACTAGCGATAGGTGAGGAGCGGGGGGGTGGAGGGTCATTCTCATCTCCCGACTGCCTCCGCTCCAGTCTCGGGTCCCACAGCCTCTCAAGTTGTGCAGCTGCTGCGGCTGTGATGCGCCTCATAGCAGCCGCTCTCCCTGATGTGGATGGCCCTACACTACGACTGTACCACCGGCCTGGGGTGCAACTGCCACCCTGGCACCTGGGCCAGTCCGCCCATGTCTCTATGGGACTTGCCGCAAATGTGGCAAGTGCGGTATTGCCGTGATCTGGCACTATCAGCCTTGCAAAACAACCACAGCTGACCGCGTTTTTTTTCAGCTGCAACTGCTGCAAGTTCCAGATCGCGGCAATACCGCACTTGTTGCACCTGCCGCAAGCCCTGTAGAGCATGCATGAGGCGTGCCATATGGGCGCCATTAGGTGGCCAACCCAGCAGATGCGGTAAATCTGCCAGATCGGCTGGATCCAGCCATAAACGCTGATGTGAAAGGAGCCTAATCTGTGCGTTCATGCATCCGGATTTGAACCCTTAATTTTGTACTCAGTAGTCGGCTTCTCTATCCGCTGAATAAAAGCAGATACATCTGTTCTCTGAGTGTTTAGTTTCTCTTATCCTTGCTTTAGTTCTATAAGGGTAAGAGCTGTATTCATTTTCTTGTTTGTCTGCCCAATCACCTTTCGGGTGCGGCTTTAAATACTTTTCCCCTGCTGGTATTTCTTGCTGGTGATATTCTCTTTTGAATGTCCTGCCACACTGCCATCTATTTATGCCATCAGGAAAGTAAGGGTTAACCGTAAGGGACTACGCAGCTTTCTGATGAATTAGGCTTGTAACAATGGTTGTGTCTGACACAACCCTACCAGGTGATCAGCACCATATCTAAACGATACTAACATTTATATCAGATTGAAACTCTATTACACCATTGTCCAAACCATTGCATTTCTGTCTATGTAAGCTAGAGAGAGGAAGACCAGCTAGGGTTCATCTCGCTGCTGTTCTTTACTCTGCCACTATCTTCTGTTTGCTGAAAGTAGGCGGCATATTCTTTAGCAGCATATACTTTCTCATGTATTTTGTTGTTTGCTTTATTCACACTGACATCACCTTCTTCTTCACTCCACCTTCCTTCTGTTAGTAAATTGCACACTGATCTGCCCTCTGTTTTTTGGAGGAATGTGAAGCACTCAACGGCCAGTGGGGCAGAATAGGTGTGAGCTGCCCTTGTTTAGTCTATGCCCAGGGCTTTCTCAGGTCAAGCAGAAATCACTAAGTACTGCTTTGGTATGTTCAGGAACCACCTGGATCAGATGCGTGCGTTACCTATTTGCCATGTGGCGGTTACATGACCATAACATAAGCAGCTCAGGTGTGTGACGCACCACAATCCGCTAAGCTTAGTAATTGGATGCAGCACTGTAGCGTGACATCACAGCTGCAGCCAATCAATAGCAATGGAAAATCAACACTGGTCCCATTGGAGGATGAGTAAAGCTCTATTATTTTACATATTAGAGCCTTTCGAAAAATATAGCTTAAAGGGAACAACCTTTTTAATTATAAATGATCTATGTTTTTGAACCAAGGGTAGGAAAACCACCCAGGTCCACTATGACTCCCCACTGTGAGTCACCCTGGTGCCCAAATACATTTGGAACTGGTCATGTATTCTGTGTATTGTAGGTCATCACTTATAGAGAAACATTTATTCTGATACAATAATGCAACAAATATGTTAAAGACACAACACTGTAAGAATACAATATGTGCAAGAAAGTTGCAAACATGATGGTAACATATAGTGATGAGTGAGCACTATCAAGCTTGAGTGCGTGGTGCTCGAAACAAGCAGGTGAGACTCTCGAAATGGGCTCAACTCATGTACACAGTAAAATGGAAGTCAATGGGAAAGTTGATCATTTTTAATGTAGGACTCTTCTGTTAAAAATGCTCAAGTTTCACATTGACTTAGGCTGGTTTCAGACTTATGTGTTTTGAATCCTTCATGGATAGAGAGAAAACTGCATCCCTCCGCAATTGTAAAACCGGATGCAAATGAATGTTCGCACAATGGTATCATTACTGATGGATCCAGCTTAATACTGGTGCAATTGCATTGAGTTGCATCAGGTTGTTTATGTTTTTGACAGATCCAGTGAAAAATTAAATTTTTGAGAAATGCCCCCTTGTTGGTGTGTCATATAAAACTGGCTTATGTGCATGCTTAGTAGAAAAAAACCCCAGATCCAGCGGGATCGGCTTCTGACGGATCTGGGTTCCATAGCGCACCATTTTATTTTAGGCTGCATTGCCCCGGATATGGTTGTTTACCGTTTTTAAATAAAAAACGCAAAAATGTTTTACAAACCAGGTTTTCTTTCTATTAAAAACCACTCTCAGCTGGATCCAGCTGGAACCGTATGCAACCGCATGCCATCCTCATTAAAAGTCAGTGGGGAAAACCCGCTTGAGGTTGCATACGGTTTCAGCCAGATTCGCCTGGATTAAAAAAAAACGGTAGTGTGAAATCAGCCTTACATTATACTTGGTTGTTGAGTGGCACCAATACGAGTGTCCGACCTGCTCGTCTTGAGTACCAAGCACTCAAGCATGGTAGTGCTCACTCATCACTAGTAAAATATTAATGTAATCAAGGCAAATTTCAGTTGGGAATACTGAAATGTTAATTCACTTATTATTCCATTTATGTGTTGAGTCTTGAAAATAATTATTTTCTTTGGAAGGACATCAAAAGTAATTTTATAAACTCATTAAACCCACAAGATAGGGTGACTAGCTTATTTATTACATGTGTTCTCCATATGCTACACTGAAGAAGCAAAGTAAAATGTCAACTTTGATACAGTTAGTAAAGAGACATGAAATAACTGGTGAAAAAAATGTAGAGACACCACCCGTGGCCTGTATGGAAGTCATTAGTAACGCATAAATCTTCACAAATTGTTCTCATATTTTGCCTTTTCCTCTAACACTGAATAGATGTGAATAGTGTCTTCCCTTGCTGTGGTTATTAGCTATATAGCACTCTCTATTGATTACTTCCAAGGAATTATTTGAGGGTTTAGTGGAATGAGACAATCTCAGAATCAATGGTCAAGTTATTATGACTTTTATGAATAAAACACAAGTTTCAATAGACTTCTCATGTCGGAGAGTATAATTCATCAACTTGGTCACAGAACCTATAGTAACAATTTCACTAGGAAACCAGTGAAGGGGCAGGATAGCTTAGGGTGAAACATTTCCAACTTTACCTATTACACCACTGTATGGTGCTGAATCTGGCCTTTTACTCAGAAGCAAATTTGGTTATCAGATGCTCAGCTATGTCCACTAAAGCACTGGTAAAAGAATAAGGCAACGGAATAGGCAAAGTTGGAGATATGTCATCGTTCCAAATCCTACACTACCTCTGGTTTCCTAAGAAAATTATAACGGATTGATTCCATTTAGGCTACCTCCACACAACTAACATTTTTGGTCCAAATGCCTTCCACGAAAAAAATTGATTGCATTTGGGCCAATAGTTTTCAATATTGCTCTTGATGACCACAATGGAGCATGTAACTGTGTCTTTACTATTTTGAATGAGTCTCATAGAATCGTAGAATTGTACAGTTGGAAGTGATCTCCTGTGTCATCTGTTCCAACTCCCCCCCCCTTCCTCTGCTCAAAGCAGGATTCATTAAATCGTGCCATACAGATGTGTGTCAAGCCTCTGTTTGAAAACGTCCATCGAAGAGAAACTCACCACCTCTCGTGGCTGCCTGTTCCACTCATTGATCACCATCACTGTCAAAAAGTTTTTTCTAATATCTAATCTATGTCTGCTTCCATTCAATTTCATCCCATTGCTTCCAGTCTTTCCTTGTGCAAATCAAATTAAAGCTAATCACTCTAAAGGCCACGTCACACCTTGGGACTGGCAGGAGCGCGCACGTTTTTGGTGCCCCGCCAGCATCACAGTCCCCCATTTACATGGGGCGACACCTTCAGCGGCGCACCGGGGATCTGACAGGCGACATCGCCGCCGGAGTGTCTGAAAACCCCAGCGGTGATGCAGTACAATGGGAGCCTATGGCTCCCATTCCCTGTCTGATCACCGTCGCCCATTTACATGGGGCGATGTGTGCACATCGCCCCATATCGACCACCTGGTTTCAGAGCACTGCTGACTGGGTGAGGGCGACACATTTGAGTGGTAGCCTGATTTCAGAAGCAGTGGTCTGAAACCAGTCGGCCGATATGGGGCGATGTGCACACATCGCCCCATGTAAATGGGCGATGGCGATCAGACAGGCGATGGGAGCCATAGGCTCCCATTGTACTGCATAGCTGCTGGGGTTGTAAGACACCCCGGCGGCGATGCAGCCTGTCACATCGGGAGGTGTCGCCCCATGTAAATGAGGGACGGCGACACTGGCGGGGCGCCAAAAACGTGCGCACTCCCACCAGTCGCCACCGGAGATGCTATTAAGAATATCTATAAGATCCACTTGATAAGATCCACTTGAGAAAGACGCATGTAGCGTCGAAACGAGTTGTGGGAGAAGGACCTGTACTGTGTTTATCGTAATAAACTTATAGGTAATGTCTACAAAAGCGTTCGGCTTGTTCCGTTGTCCCTAGCGCTAATTTCTATATACCACATTTCATTATTGCATTACGTTCCTTTCTCCCCTAGGGGAGAGTGGTGCGAGCAGCTCTGGGAGAGGACCTTGCTGAAGAAAACAGAAACCTGGCCCCTGCGCGTGCACGGGACGGTGCACGTGTGAGAGACGGAGCACAGACCTGGGTGAAAAGGAGAGACAGGCAATAGATGAAGACAGGGATCCTGCATAAAAAATCTCACCTGCTTGCGGTTAATCTAGTTGTGCAAAGGGCACAACCAACTTAGGTGAGTGAAACGTATAGTGTAACGGGAATTTATACCCCTAAATTTGCAGTGTGGCGCAACCATCTATTTTGAATTTTTTGCATATTAAGAATATCTCGGGACTGCAACATTTTTTTTAACAAATCCAATTGTGGAACTTATATTTATTTTAAGATCTATTAATTAAACTGCACAACTGTTCATGGCACATCCCCTTTCAATGAATAAGACTGAACTTCATCCCTGGATATAACCAGGCAGCAAAAGTGCTGTTTCTTGAAAAAGGAAACAATTTTTTAAAATTTTAGTTATTCCTGCATACAGTTTTGCCCATGTGTATGTTTATCTAAGTATAATTAATACCCATATATTAGTAGTAGTGTTCAGTCTATTTATTCCCGGTATTGGGTCGATTGTATTAATTAAATTAGTCCTTTTACCCTCAGATGGTATGCAGAGTGTATTTTTCTATCTTGTGTCTAATGGTGGGTTTACACGCCGCGATATCGGCGTCCAACTCCGACCCAACTCCGACAAAAAGTCACGTGGGTCGCGAGTTGGAGCCGATATCGTGTGCGCGTTGTACGGTTTGAGCGTACAACGCGATGCTGGAACGATGCCAAAACCATATCGGAGTTGAATAGCAAAGCTATTCAACTCCCCGATATCGCAAGGCCGTTGTACCAGCATCGCAGCGTGTAACAGCCCAACTCCGATGCGTACTCGCACCTCACCCATTAACTCCCATGTTAAATGGTCGTTACTGGGTTGGTGGGCGTACACATCGGAGGGACGTTGTTTCCCGATATCGCAGCGTGTAAACCGGCGATGCGATATCGGGAAAAGGGCTGAAAAAATGCGCGCTCCCGCGGCGTTGCCTCCGATATCGCAGCGATATCGGGACGTGTAACCCCACCATCAGATCCCCTTCAAGTATAGAAAATAATTTCTGATGTGAAAGTAAAAGAGCAAAAGGCAAATGACTTAACTAAGCCTGACACTGGCACATTTCTCCATCTCTGATTCATAATGTTGTAAAATTACTTTATAATTAAAATGTTTTGCATATTAACCTTTGAGTGTTTCCAAATTATGGCTCTAATGTAGTTGAAGTACTGTGTTATGGTACTTGTGTAATAAATGCAAATGTATTTAGCTTTTCAGAGACTGCACTATGGTGGAAATTCTTTAGTGTACTGACTTATTACATTAATACATCTATCTATCTATCTATCTATCTATCTATCTATCTATCTATCTATCTATCTATCTATCTACAATACCTTGAAAAAGTATTCATACACATACTCCATGAAAATATCCTCATCTGTTCTCATTACACCCACACACCTAAATGTATTTTATTGGGATTTTATGTGATAAACCAAAACTAAGTAGCCATCAGCTATCCCAGAAATGGAACATCATAAGATTGTCCAATTCTGGCACTTTGCCCCAGCTCTTCCCGATTGCCCTGGTGCAGTGACAATCGGGTAATGATATTTGGGGTTGATGTTAACAGTGAATTGTCCAAAAACAGCTGACATCAAGCCCTGGTGTTAGCAATGGAGAGATGTCTATCAAAGACCTCCATTACTAACCCAGTAACTAAAAAGAAAAAATCCACACAAATACTTTTTAAAAAAATACTCCCCAAAACTTTCCCTGGTTTACCAATTTATATTAAAAAACCTATGCAAGTTTGATGTAGTCCAGCAAACCTGACATAGTCCACGAATGGAAACCTGAAAGATATAAAAAGAAAGAACTAAAAACAAGAGACTGTCCCATGTTCATCAATTTATTAGAAAGAAATGTTCCCAGACAGGTCGGACATAGTCCAGTGCTTTCCATGACAATCCCTGACTCTGTCGATCAAAGGCTATAAAACAACATTCTGACACTCCATAGGCTTATAGCAGCAGCCACTCACAGCTCAGCTCATACTGTGCACTATTGTACGGTGCCTCTGAGGAGTGTTGATATCAGTAAAGTTACTGATGTTACTGCTCTTCATAGTCGTGATGTGTCGCGAAGCGCAGGAAGACCCTGAATGTCTGAAGAGCAGCAACATTACTGACATCACAGGTCATCGAGACGCACTGGGTCATGAACAGAACATCATGAGCCAGAAGTGGCTGCTGCTTAAAGCCTATGGGTTGTCAGAACAAGGCTCAATAAACTTTAATCAAAGAAGTGAGGGAATGTTGTTGAAAGCACTAGACTATGTCAGACTCTCTTGGTAACTTTACTTACTAGTAGACTGGTGAACGATGAACAGTCTCTTTTTTCTGTTTATCTCTATACATGCTTTTCATGTTTTGATTTGTGGATGAAGTCTGATTCCCTTGGCTACATTGGACCTGCATGGGTTTTTCTGTTAAATAAATTGATGAATCAGAGATAATGTTGGGACTGTTTTTCAAAATATAGCATTTGTGTGTTCTATCTTTTCACTTACTGGGTTAGTAATGGAGATGTCTGATAGACACTTCTCCATTGCTAACACTAGAGCTTGATCTAAGCTATTTTTTTGGACAAATCACAGCAGACATAAATCCTAAAAAAATTGACCTGATTGCCAATGCATCAGGACAATCATGAAAAGCCGAGGTGATGTGACAAAATTGGTGCATCTAATGTGATACTGGGGTGGCTGTGGGCTAGTATATTTAGGCTGGGGAGGGCCAATCACCATGTTCCTTCACAGCCTGATAATGTCAGCCTGCAGCTGTTCACTTTACCTTCCATGCCTATCAAAAATAGGAGCAACTTTTTTAAAATTATTTATTAATTAGGTTAATCAGGCATTAAAAGCTATAGCATAAACTGAACATGAAAGGCACTAAAGAGTACACGTTTATAGTATGTAGTGGGGTTTGCAGGATATCTATGTATCTATCAATCTATCTATCCAATATCTATCTCTCCATCTCCATCTATTATTTATTGTATCTATCAATCTATCTATCTATATCTATCTGTCCATCTCCATCTATTATTTATTGTATCTATCAATCTATCTATCCAATATCTATCTGTCCATCTCCATCTATTATTTATTGTATCTATCAATCCTATCTATCCAATATCTATCTCTCCATTCCATCTAATATATTATTGTTGCGTATGTATAATTTGCAACTTTGACAGCAGCATTTACAGCACACAACAGTGGGCCCTCTTCATGTGACTGCCCCCTGTTATTTCAAGGTAGTCGTGTAGCATGGTTGCATGTAGTCATGGGTGGTAGTCATGGGTTGCATATGTACGTATTCAAGTGTCTGCTGATGATCCCAGTGCATGTATTTCAAGACATCCGTAAGGCATGGTGTCTGATATCGCTTCATGAGCCTTGACTTTATAGTCGTAATTCCAGTGTGCATAATATAAAGAATAAAGGCATGGCAAACAATAGAGGCACTGCTACCTGGGTCAGTGTTTCAAAGGTGCTTTATTTGGGTACCCTCATTCCAGGGTCCCACTCGGAAGGGAGGGGTGCAGAGACAGCAGAGATGACGATCTCCGTTTCGGGCTCCTACCCTTCCACGTACCTCATGGGTGAACGCAGGAAGGGATCATGAAGTAATGGCATATGCAAGCTATGTGACATCATTTTGTTGGATACTTGGCATAATTGTATATTATTTAACTATGTAAAATCAACCAGTGGATCAAGTGGTTCCTCGGTATGTAATATTTAAGCCATATGAGAAAATTAAAAGTATTGCTGTGTTAGAGATCTGACATGAACATTAGACAGCACGAAGGTCAGTTGTTCTTCTCGATTTGGCATTTGATGAGTGTTTTACCCATTAGACGGACATGACCCATTGCACATATTCTCTCATCACCTCAGACCTCGGTGTATAAACACTGGATGATACTGAATTTTCCCATTCAAAGAATTTGACTTGTCCTTTCTTGCTGAAAACATAATCATATTCTTTTCTGGCCTTGTGGCCTCAAGCACATTTCTATAAAGCCAGCTGCATTTTTTGCCTTTTCCCTTATCTTGTATATGACGGTATCTTCTACTGCTGCTAAATGTCATTGGTACCATTTACAAGTGGAAAATAAATCACTAAAGTGATACAATAAATTGTCAACTATGGCTATGACACTAAATAGATAGAGTAAGCCAAAGAGACTACAGATCACAAAGTCCACTCTGGGCGCTGCTGTGGGTCTTTGAAGAAAATGAACCAACATCTCTTATTTTTTTATGAAAGAACCTAGTAAAACAACGAAGAATAGTAAAGTATCCTCAGACAACTCATGTGGACGGGCTTTTTATCCATCGAGGGGGCTAACTCACAATTTTGCCTAAGAATGCTGTCTTAGATTATGACATCTAAATCTCCTCCAAGAGGAACTCCTTCGACTATACAGGAATAATTTGGGGATGAACAATGCCTTTTCCAATTTGATGGAGAACATATCATAAGGCAAAAGTTATAACTAATGGCCACTTTACACGCGGCAACAGGAAGTTAGAAAACGGCAGGTGTCGGAGACAATTGTACCTTTTACCTTCAAAACACCTCTCCCTTATCCTCATGTAAAGCGCCATGGAACCTAATGGCGCTATATAAATAAATAAATAATAATAATAATAATAAACACCTTGCAGATACCTGAATTACATGCAGCCACTTCAAGGTGTTTTGAAGGTAAAAGGTACAATTGTCTCCGACACCTGCCGTTTTCTATCTTCTTGTTGCCGCGTGTAAAGTGACTATAAGTGATTCCTTGAAAAAAACATTAAAATTTGGTTCCTGTTGTCGATCCTCAAAAAGTGGGTGGACAAACAAAAATATAGACACTGTCCTAAAATCCAAGTACTGGTAATATGTGATGTAGCACTTAGGATAGGCCTAAGAAACATAAATATAGTTAGTAAGCTAGCTTAATCAGCTACTTACTAAAGGGCAAGCAACAGTTAAAGTGTGGGATCAGCCTACTGGGGCTGGACCAAACTCTAAGCTAAGAGGGAAGACCCCATCTAAGAATTAGTTAGTTGTAAACTGTACTAGAGAGAAGTATAGCACCATGTAGTCACAGTGTGCAAGCCAGATGGATAGCTTAGGATGCAGTAAATGGCTGTTTGTGGCACCTGTCACCTTTCATCGGTGGACTCGGAGAAAAGAGTGCCTGGGAAGGACTGCAGATGGGAGATGTACAAAGAACTACCTCTGCCCCTCTGTCATGAGCTCCAGTCCCGAACTCTACAGAGAGTCCCCTGTCAGTGGACTGCTTCCAGGGGTAAGAGTCTTTCTAGGGTTGGAGTAGACCTGAGCGAACAGGTCAGTATGAGAACCAACATCAGACAAGGCAAGTTAAATGACGGTCTACACCATTATAGAGAATGGGTCTCTATGGCTAGGGTCACATTTGGTACCTTGCATCCGTTGGAAGGATACTGTACAGAGTCATTTTTTCCCCTTGCTATTTTTATGGCATTTGTTTGCATTTTTAGCGCTAGCGTTAAACGTTTCCCATAGACTCCCATGTCATAAAAACGAATGCGTTTTTGAAACCGCCCCCAAAAATTCTGCTTACCACGTTTTTGGGAGCTTTTGCCAAAACGCCTAGCATCAATCACATTGCACTTTGGCAATGGATTTTTAACATCGGAGTCTATGGAAGCGTTAACGCTAGCGTTTTATAACATTTAAATATGAAAAAAACACTAGCTTTTAGCGCTTCCATGACGCTAATGTGACCCTAGCCTATGGGTAGGATTAAACCCTGGTTCCTTATAACTCTAATCTAGATGAATGTCAGCTTTAATTCTAGGAACAATGGTGCAGTCGAAAGTTAAAGTAAGCCACATAGCCAAGTATGTGTTAAAAGATTTTTTAAAATGTTGCGGGTGCAGTATGGCTAGGGTCACATTTGGGACCTTGCATCAGTTGCAAGGATGCTGGACAGGGTCATTTTTTTCTCTTGCCATTTTTATGCCATTTATTCCATTTTTAGTGCTAGCGTTAACACATGATACATATATGTACCATTCATTAACGCATGCGTTTCCGATAGACTCTCATGTAAAAAAAAACACATGCGTGTTTGTAAACGCCCCCAAAAATGCTGCCTACCGCGTTTTTTGGTGCTTTTGCAAAAACGCCTAGCGCCAAACGTGTTGCACTTTGACCATGCGTTTTTTGCATGGGAGCCTTTGGAAGCGTTAACGCTAGCATTTTTCAACATTTCAACATGAAAAAAATGCTATATTTTAGCGCTTCTATGGCTCTAATGTGACCCTAGCCGGATAAAGTGTTTGCGGTACTGTGCAAAGTATTAAGTAAAAAAAAAGGTTAAAGCAAGAAACCCGTCTGTGACTCCCCAGTGGAAGAATCCTGATCTGCACGATGGCCTAATCACAAGTATGGCTTGCACACACAAAGACCTGACACCCAACCAGGATCACTGCAACCAAACATCTCACCCCTGCTCTGCGGGGGTGGCCAGGGTGTGCATGGCCTTCATCGCCTTAGAAGTAGGGAGCTCCTCAACTATGCAACTACCACCCTGGGCCACCCTTACACGAAAGGTGAGAGGCGAGAAAAATATAATATTTTAGATTTTTTTAACCCTCTGTCCAATATTCTATAGGATCTGGAGAGACCATAAAGTTTATAGATTTTACAAACCATTTAATTTGCTTCAAATAGATTAGATAAAAATGAAATTTCCCTGTGAAATTCGAGTGAATTTGCCAAATAAATTTTCATCTGATCCACTCATCTCTTGTATGTTGGAATCAAATTGCCGATCTTTCTCTTCCCAACATCTGCTATTAGGAGCTGAATACCTCATAAATTTGTTATGGGATTCCTATAACATTAATCTAATGTGTATGGCCAGATTAACCAAGAGTAGCACTTGCTCTAGTGAACATGGTGGAGTCCATGAAGCTAAGCCTACAACAATTGAGGTGAATATAGTTGAAAAAAGTCGTCTTTATGAGACAACCAATTTTAATGCTAAATATAGTTGATTGATAGGTAAAAACACTTTTCTTCCCAATATTTAAGTGGGGAACATGTTAAGGAATTTGTCATCATTGTAGGTCTAAGTAATTTTAGATATTTAGGGTGGTGTAATCATGTTTAGAATACTTTGTGATTACCTTGACTGTTCCGTCCACAGACTCGTAGATGAGCAAGAAACCTGTGATAATTGATCGTGGTGGTCTCCATGTGATCAGAGCAGATTCTGACTGAATTTCACTTGCTGCTAAATCTCTTGGAGCATCCAAAGCTGCGTGAAAGAAAGAGAATGGCAAATGATTAAAGTCATAGATCTTGAGACACTCAACTACTGCGCAACACACCCCGAAAACAGACAAGAACACATAGCTCCTGTCTGATCATGTGTATAGACCAGAGAATAAATTCAACAAACAAGCATAGCCTATGAAGTCTGGGCTTTATATAAAGGGAAATTGTTAGGTTTCCAAATGCTATTAACTGCAAATTTAACCTGTCCAACCACCTTACTGAAAATGCGACTACCTGGAGAAAATTAACTTTATTCCTACCAGGAGCTGCTGGCACTGAGCCGTGGAGGCATGATTGATATGGTCTACTGTAAGATGATTACAGATGACAGGCTAACTGCAGAAAATTAATTTTATTCCTCTTGGGGCAGCTGGCTCTCAGTCGTTAAGGCTGCCTTCACACTTGCGTTTGTGTCTGCATACGTATGGCATGCAGATGCAAATGCAGTGCAAACGCAGCCCATACTGATGTGAATGTAGAGGAGAATCTCCTCATGCAAACACAGCCCATACTGATGTGAACGCAGCGGAGAATCTCCGCATGCTTTCATATTAGTATGCACCCCGGCCAGCCAATCAGCTGTCTCGGGGGCGGCCGGGAGGAGGAGATCAACGGCAGAGATCTACTCCTCCCGGCCACAGCTGATCTCCCGCCGATGTCGGCGCGGGAGATTTGAAGATACAGCTGACACCGAATAGGGTCATAACGGTGCAGGAGATAAGAAACAGCTGATCGCTGTTTCAAATCTCCCGTGCCGACATCACGTATTTGGTGTCAACGTGGGAGATTTAATCAGCTGTTAGATCAGCTGTATCTTCAAATCTCCGGCAGGAGAGCAGTGGTGGCTCCAGCTGATCACCTGTGGCCACCTGGAGAGATTTCAATGTGATCCGCAGCGTTCTCCTGCGCTGTCATGCGGAGGACACTGCGGATCCATTGAGATCCATGCATTGTTTGTGCGCTTGCGGGCGCTTGTAGATAAAACAAGCGCTCGCGACCGCACAAAAACTGAAACAGGCCACGTTTGGAGGGCGGAGGAGGGCACACAAATTGTGCGCATCCACACGCAAACGCAACCGAACGCAGCCAATATGCAGGCACATGCTTTCCCATGTTAAACATAGAAACGCAGTGCGCATGCGTTGGGCTGCGTTTGGTACGCTGCGCTTGCAAACGCAAGTGTGAAGGCAGACTAAGGCATGCATGACGTGATCTACTGTGATATGGTTAGAGGTGCCGTTACCTGGAGAAAATTAACTTTATTCCTCTCGAGAGCCATGGACTCTCAGCCATGGAGGTATGTATAAAATGGTCTATAGTGAGATGGTTACAGGTGGCAGGACCCAGCACTTTATTGACAATTTGGTATTCACAGATGCACTGCAAAGTGAGCTGTCAATCAAAATGTTGGGGCAGGCTTACAGCCGCAACTCACTTAGTACTGAGCGGTGATTGTAACTACATGACACACTATATGATGAAAGCTGCAACTCTCGAAGTGACAAAGTCCATTTTCTCTCAAGAGGCACCCTTCAATAAGGTGGTATCATTGGAATACTATTAATCTACAGATTAACTTTATATCTGTAGGTATTATTCTTTAGAGACATGACAGGTTCCCTTTAAGAGAATTTAAAAATGAACAGCACATCATCTCTTGATATATTTTTTTTTCATTTCACTCTATCTAATATTAGACTGAAAAGCAAAAGAAGTGACATTTGTCAATAATTTTTCCTTCTTATAAGCTTCCAAGAAGACCTATCTCTGATAAGGGACTTGTTCATAGAACTTTACGATCAATCCGAGTTCAATCTGACAAAACAGCAGATCACACTCAGATTAATGTTATTTTATTGGGCCTTATACAAGTCCAATTTTTTCTGCAGACCAAGTCTGTCCAATGAATAATCGTAGCGTCACTAAGTTGCCCCCATAAACTGAATGGCTCCCTGACGTGAAAGTCAATGGGTGTGTGAAAAAATTGGACTGAGATGACATCCACGTATTTTCACTCGCTGTCAGAATGGGGAGGATAGAGAACTTTTTTCCATCTTCTCCACATAAAAGAAAATTAGATCACATCAATCAAACTGTGATTAGAGTGTGATCAGAGTGTGATTAGCATAATCGGATGAGGAAACAAACATGTATAGACCTTGGGTCCCGCCACACTTGGCGACGTTCCAGTAACCCCAACAACGATACAACCTGGTAAGGATCGCTGGAACGTCACTACGTGGTCACTGATGAGATGTCAAACAGTCAGATCTACTCAACGATGCATCAATGATACGGTAGCCCGTATAATGACCTTGGCGGTCGTTGGGACCCTGTCACACAGCAGCTAGCCTGACGACTAAGACCTACATGGCTGAGTTCTGAGTCGCCAACGAGGTCGTTGTTAAAGGCAACAAACACACCGATGCATGCTGGCCAACGGGAGCCTGATGATCAAAAAATGGTCCAGGCCATTTTGACACGATCGGTGATCTCACAACTGGGGCCTGGTTGCTGCTATGTGTCAAACATAGCGAGATCACTGGCGAGGTCGCTGTTGTGTCACAAAACCTGTGACGTATCAGTGATCTCGCCAGCGATCTTACTATGTGTGATGGAGGCTTAAGACACCTGGATTCAGCAGAAGCCCTTCAAGAGGTCTCACCTTACCTTTTGCTACATCAGTCCTCAAAAATTGAAGAAGGAACCGGAATATGGACTATTTTTACAAATCTCTATCTATGTGGTACTAATACTTCAGTCAACTTTTTCTTCTTTTGTCTGAACTATATTTTTCGGTTATCTTTGTCTTATATTATTATTTATTGTAATTTATTTTTGTTGCTAATTTTATATGTTATTTAGTTTTAGTTGTCTTTCAAAATTCAAGTGTATATTTTCATACAGCATTAAAAAATTAATCACAGTTTGTCAAACATGTGATTTCTACAGTAGTTTTGGTCTCAACGATCTTAGTGGCCCATGTCGTGAATCTAGACCCTCAACCAAAGCCACCACCCTGACACTGCTGCTTTTTACTTGCGAAATATGTTGATGTCTGATGGCTTAGGAGGATCATTTTTCTGCTTTTTCGATAATTGCCCTGGCAACTTTAAGTATGTTTTTACTTTTAAGACGGCTTTTCGCCTGACAGTGATTAATATTAGTGAATCGAAACAACCCTCGTAGATCAAAAATAGCTAAACATGTTAAGCCAAAAGTAAAGAATTGTAGCTTTCTCTACTTCTAGCTGTCAAACTGTCATCATATTATTCTTCCTTACTGTCTTCAGACCTTTGTTAGTGACACCTGGTTTTATACATATACAATTTTTGCGAATGCAACCCTTGAGCTCAGCCTTGGTGTCAAGAGCTGTGTGACAAGTATAAGCCTGCATCTGCTTTTAGACAATAGATAATCTTTTTCATCTACAAGCAACATTGATGCCGGATATAGACCATTGGAACACCTAGCATTAGCATTTATATTATCACTCCTGATTCTCAGGACAGATGCATTGAATATCTAAATTAACGCGAGTGCTTACGGTAGACTCTGCGGAGAGAACATTTGTATGCATGTTATTGCAGCTTTACTACACCTGTAGTGAATATAGTGGAGATTTCTCGACTTCTAAGTGGTCCTCTAACAGCATACATCTTTAATATGTATTCAGTAGACGGCTGAAGCCCAAAGATATCATTTTCAACATTGTTTCCGGAGACTGTAACCTCGATGGCTGGAGCTGCGGCAAGAAAAAAGACACATGAAAGTATAATTAAATGGAATTAAAATATATATTAAAAAAGGGACTTTTAGTAAAGATAAAAAATGAAGGGTCCTTACCGTTCCTTGCAGAGTAGGAGATAACATAATTGTCCACAGATGCCAATGATGGTTTCCACACAACAAGAGCGTCAGATTCAGTGACATTAACGGCTCTCAGACCTGATGGACTGTCGAGAGCTGTGACATAAATAAAGTTTGAGAGTTAGAAATTTAAAGGGATAAATTGGGTAGGATTCAGGTTTATCTTTCTAGCTTTTGGTTTGATATAGCCTTGGATGTTTGGTGTAAAATTAATAGCTTTTTTTTATATCAGTAGAAGGGAAGTGTTGTAGAAGGGAAGTGTTGGTATCTATGAATATTGACTTGTGTATTGATTAATGCATAAATCTCAACCCTCCAACACATAGGCTGGAATAGACAAAGAGTTTGCATTGTAAAAAAATTGGGAAAATTGAAGAAAAGTTAAAGGGTTGTCCCATTTGAGTTAATGTTTGCTCCCCAGGGCAGTAATTTGTAAACGACGAAAACTAATTACACTGTATTTTTCTTCTATGGGTCCATCGACGAGTCTCCACCATTGCTCCCAGTGCAGTAGACAATCACTGAACTAATGTGCTCTGCCAGTGTAGACCATGCCCCACTCATAGTGGTCGAGATCACTAACTGGCTGCTACACTGTGAGCATGATGTAAAAGAGCTGTAGCCAATGCCAACCACCTGGAGCAATGGCAGAGATTTACCGGTGAATCCTTGGAAGGTTAGTACTGCACAGTTTGTTTTTTAATACCAAACTTCTCTCAGGGATGAAAGCTTACTGAAAGGGGACAACCACTCTAAGAGTAGACACTTCTGTATAATTCCTGAAACCCCCATAGATAGACAGAAATAAATCACAGGGCTTGCTATGCAGATTATCATTGATCACTTAGGTCATATACCAGACAACCTCTAATTTTGTGATGATCCATCTTTTTTCTGTAGAATGGGTGCACTATAGGGATGAGCGAGTCTACTCGCTAGGACTCGTTACTCGGCGATTCTTAAGGGACTCGCCGGACTCGGGAATCGGCGAGTCTTTTAGCGAATACTCGCCGATTCCCGAGTCCAGCGAGTTCGCGACAGGAGGAGGTAAGGTCAGCTTTGACAGCACCCCCCCCCGGTTCTCAAGGCTGCCCGGACCTGACAGCACCCCCCCCCCCCCCCGGTTCTCAAGGCCGCCCGGACCTGACAGCACCCCCCCCCCCCCCCCCGGTTCTCAAGGCTGCCCGCACCTGACAGCAACCCCCGGCTCTCAAGGCTGCCACCCAGGGGAAGAGGCTCCAGCCAGCCCCTGAGTCCAATGCAAGTGAATGGCAATCTGAGAGTCCGAATCCTAGCGAGTCTGCGATTCCGAGTCCTGTATTCTCTATTAGGGACTCGCGAATCCCTATTCCCTATTCATTAACATTGGACTCGCTAGACTCGCCACGAGTACCGAGTCCTGGGCTCGGACTCGTGCGAGTCTAGCGATTCCGAGTAATTTAGGACTCGCTCATCCCTAGTGCACTACACACATCACAATGAAGGGCAGATATTTGCCTAAGGCATAAGAGACACAGACCAAATGATGAGCAGATGGATATTACATTGGCTTCGTCTTGTCTGCCAAATATTGGTGTAAACTGAAACCGATATCCCACTAAAGGGGCCTTCGGAGATTTGGATCACTTGCACTTGTGAATGTTTCCAATATATTAATATGCTATAGAAATGTACATATGCAATTTGTTAGTGCAGACATCCATAGATTGTAATTCATTACAGGCTACGGGCGTGATATTCTGTGATTGGGCGTTGATCCAGGGAATTAGTCTGATTGCCGTAAGTGGAGTTGGGAAGGAATTTTTTCCCTAATATAGGAACTATTAGCATTTGTCCCATTGGGTTTTTGCCTTCTTTTGGATCAAAAAATTAGGCTATAGGTTAAACTTGATAAACTTCAGTCTACCTTCAACCTTGAAAACTATGAAACAATAATATGGTATATAGGCAGGGACTGTCTTCAAACATAAGCCCCCTTTAAATGGTAGTAGATACAATGTACAGTAATTATGTAGCAGCACACATACCAGTCGTGAAGGTATCGGAGGCGGGTGCACTTTCTTCACTGCCTTTCACGGATACAAGACTCACACGGTACTCAACACCAGGCATCAGGTTAACTAAAGTAGTCTGGGTTCTGGAACCATCAACTTCCACTGTGTTGCTGACACCTGAAATTACAAATGGTATTAGGTCAGTTTAAGTACTAAACAAATCCAAAATCAGACTATTGCTCTATTCTTTTATTCAATTTAGTTGTTTACATGTGACCTCTACTGACAGGTTTCCACAAAATATGAATTATGAAGCATCTATTTTTATTAGTCTCCTTTGATCTGTACCTATGTTATTCCTTTTAGAAATGTATCAATAAATTGACAAGTGGGTGTTACCATTCCCCTTGTCAATAAAGGGTATCCCTACAAAGTCTTATACCTCTAACACTTGCTGGACAGGGACACAAACCAACTGCCAATAGCTTGTTATCCATCTATGTACATAATTATTTTATGGTGTCAGTCATCCACTTCTCTCCTGATGATCCCATATCATGTACCAGCGGTAGCCATATTTGCACACCTAAGTAATGGCTGTGCAACATGGCGCCCCCTAGTGGCCCCCTCGTGGCACTGGTCCCTTGCACAGTACCACCAGCAGTGCCGTCTACACCCGAAAATGATGACACCCAAAACCGATGCCAGGAGCCAACTGCACGCAACCCGCTTCATGTAGACCACCACCCGCTGCACACACTGCTGAATGAGGAACTGCATCTGTGTAAACCTGGTGCGCACAGGCACAGTTCCTCCAATCGCCGCCATCTTTGAACACCTGGGTATGCAAAGATGCTGCAGTCTCAGTAAATGTGCCTGTGCCGGGTTTACACAAGCACAGTTCTTCACGTGGCCACCATCTTTGTACACCTGGGTATGCAAAAATGGTGGCGGCGTGACCAAGAAACTAAAGGGGGAGAAACACAGCACAGAGGAAGGAGAACGCACAAGAGGGTGGGGTGGGGAAACAGAGAGAGCACACAGGGTGCACAGAGAGATCATAGGGGGCAGAGAGAGCGCACAGGGAAAAACATGATGAGTGTGCAATTATGGCACCCAAAGGCAGTACTGTGCAATATGAGGTACATTGTGCAGTACCGCCAGCGGTATTGTCGCCACCCGGAACCGCCACCCACAGCCACCGCCACAGACACATCACTGCCTGATTGAGTGTTCATGCATATACTCGGTGCACATGTGCACTTACACAGGTGGCTGCGATCTTTGGATGCCACAGGGAGAAGAGACCTAGCCTTAAGGTCACCAAACGTGCCTGTTTTGGTTCAGAGTTCACATTTACAAAGCACTCGAGCGAGCATCGTTGGTCTGACACAGTTGGTTCTTGTCCCAGTGCATGCCACGTGCAGTGTTTTATCACCTCACATCAGGATTAAAAGCAGTTTTTGGTGTACTATGTGTCCAAAATTAATATAATAAAAAAAAAAAACGCTTTCCCACCCCCCGAAAGTGTTTTACTTATGTCTGGCTGTATGTGGGCGGAGAGCTAAACTGCAGATGAGTGACTTCCATTGACATTCAGGTCACGTTTGGGTCACGGACAATGTGCCAAAAAGTTTGGCTACATTGCCCGAACCCAAACTCCAAAATGTTTGCTCAGCACTAATCGTGACTGATGCGGCGGGGTGTCAGCTAAAGTGTACAGATGACAGTTGACACATTTTCACCCATCGGGGGGTGGATGCTGTTTATTTATATCTCAGGTCAGTGTTAAGTCATATTGGTGGGGTTGACGTTGTATAAGCAATACATACATTTACTAGTGCATCTCAATGAATTAGAACATCATCAAAAATCAATATCATATTGCCATGTTTCAGGGCGTTTCAGGGAGTCCCGAAACGCGTTGACTGATAAATCAATATTACGTTCACCCTTTGATGTCTCGTGAAATACGGCACCACAGTTTTTAACCCTTCGTCCTCCCTACTTTAATTTTCTGAGATAACGACTTGGGTTTTCATTGGCTGTAAGCCATAATCATCGACATTAACATAACTTAACCATTAAAATAGATCACTCAGTAATGACTCTATAGGATATATCTGTTTTACTTTTTGTATTGAATTACTGAAATAAATTAACTTTTTGATGATATTCTAATTCATTGAGATGCACTAGTAGATATTGATATTGATATTGATCTATCCACATACCGTATATTTTGCACAAATATGACTTTTTATAGACACTCTTCCTTTTCCTACATGACTTTACCTCCAGTCACAGGAACATAAGTGATCAGGAATTTGTTAACACGGATCTTCGGTGCTAGCCAAATGACTTTAGCAGAGTTTTCAGTAATATCGGAGAAAGAAAGTCCTTCTGGAGACCCGAGGGCTGCAGAAATAGAAGAAGAGACACTTAGTTATAATAGCTTCAGCCTCCCTCGGGCAGTTTGGAATGTTCTGAAATATCCTACGTACCACCTACTTCTAATGACTAATAATTACATGACATATGGTACTGCGCTTTGCATAATATTTGACAAAATTGGCATAATGACGTTTAGTAGATTGGAGAGGCCGCGTCGGCTTGTGTCTTATACATATTTCATCAGATTTTACCATTTAAGACATCTTCGTTTGAGGCAGCAATAAATTTAGCAGCACTAAGCCGCACTTTAGATGTGATATTTATTCAGGTTTAAGTCGTCTTCAGTAAAGTCACAGAGTGGTAGGCAGCTTTATCTCCTAAAGAATATAGGATATAGCAGCAATACAGAGACACTCAAAATACACCCAAAACTATCCACCTGATTGATTTTGGACAATGGTTATAGTTTGTATTTTTGGGGAATAAAAGCTGAATATAGTTACAACTATCTACGATTACTTTTGACCCCCAACTAAGTGCTTGGGAAAAAGGCAAAAGTATTACTATTTGAAATACTGATGAAGAATACATTAAAAAAGTATTTTTTGTTTTTTTTTTACTCCAGTGCCACATCCAAGGACCCTTGAAGTGTTCCTTTATCTGTTAAGTGTCCTGTTTAAAACATTTTTCCCAAGAACAAAGATAGTTTTAATCGATAGATCGTAAAAAAAATAATAATTTCAACAATTGAATGTTTAAAAAAATGTTCCTGTGCTAGATGATCTTATATATGTGTCCCTGCTATGTACTGTGTAATAGATGTGTCTGACCATACAGGGACATGGCCTGATCATATCACATCTCCTGTGCTGAGACAATCTTATATGTATCCCTGCTATGTACTGGTAATGGATGTGTCTGACCATACAGGACATGATCTGATCATACCACATCTCCTGTGCTGAGATAATCTTATATATGTGTCCCTGCTATGTACTGTGTAATAGATGTGTCTGACCATACAGGGACATGGTCTGATCATAGCACATCTCCCGTGCTGAGACAATCTTATATGTATCCCTGCTATGTACTGGGTAATGGATGTGTCTGACCATACAGGGACATGGTCTGATCATACCACATCTCCTGTGCTGAGATAATCTTATATATGTGTCCCTGCTATGTACTGGGTAATGGATGTGTCTGACCATACAAGGACATGGTCTGATCATACCACATCTCCTGTGCTGAGATAATCTTATATATGTGTCCCTGCTATGTACTGGGTAATGGATGTGTCTGACCATACAGGGACATGGTCTGATCATACCACATCTCCTGGGCTGAGATAATCTTATATATGTGTCCCTGCTATGTACTGTGTAATGGATGTGTCTGACTGTACGGGGACATGGTCTGATCATACCACATCTCCTGTACTGAGATAATCTTATATATGTGTCCCTGCTATGTACTGTGTAATGGATGTGTCTGACCGTACAGGGACATAATTTGATCATACCACATCTCCTGTACTGAGATAATCTTATATATGTGCCCCTGCTATGTACTGTTTAATGGCTATGTCCGACCGTACAGGGACATGGTCTGATCATACCACATCCCCTGTGCTGAGATAATCTTATATATGTGTCCCCGCTATGTACTGTGTAATGGATGTGTCTGATTGTACAGGGAGATGATCTGATCATACCACATCTCCTGTACTTAGATAATCTTATATATGTGTCCCTGCTATGTACTGTGTAATGGATGTGTCTGACCGTACATGGACATGGTCTGATCATACCACACCTCCTGTGCTTAGATTATCCTATATATATGTCCCTACTATGTACCGTGTAATGGATGTGTCTGACCGTACAGGGACATGGTCTGATCATACCACATCTCGTGTGCTGAGATAATCTTATATATGTTTCCCTGCTATGTACTGTGTAATGGATGTGTCTGACTATACAGGGACATGTCTGATCATACCACACCTCCTGTGCTTAGATTATCCTATATATATGTCCTTGCTATGTACCGTGTAATGGATGTGTCTGACAGTACAGGGACATGGTCTGATCATACCACATCTCCTGTGCTGAGATAATCTTATATATGTTTCCCTGCTATGTACTGTGTAATGGATGTGTTTGACCATACAGGGACATGGTCTGATCATACCACATCTCCTGGGCTGAGATCTTACCTATGTGTCCCTGCAATGTACTGTGTAATGGATGAGTCTGACCATACAGGGACATGGTCTGATCATACCACATCTCCTGTGCTGAGATAATCTTATATATGTTTCCCTGCTATGTACTGTGTAATGGATGTGTTTGACCGTACAGGGACATGGTCTGATCATACCACATCTCCTGGGCTGAGATCTTACCTATGTGTCCCTGCAATGTACTGTGTAATGGATGTGTCTGACCATACAGGGACATGGTCTGATCATACCATATCTCCTGTGCTGAGATAATCTTATATATGTTTCCCTGCTATGTACTGTGTAATGGATGTGTTTGACCGTACAGGGACATGGTCTGATCATACCACATCTCCTATGCTGAGATAATCTTTGATCAAAGTATGATCAGAAGAATCAGACTTTTTTTTTAGATTTGGAGAAGATGATCGTGCATACCTTGTTCGGGGAATGACATTTAATTTGACATTTTTCCTTTAATCTCTTGTATAAAACTTGAAAAAGACAAGCCAAGTACAGATTTTAGTGCAGGCAGATAAATGCTTTAAATCAGAAAAATCTCAAAAAAGTCAAAGGATCCAAAAATAGGGGATTTTGATGTATCATCATTATTATTGTATGTTTTACCTATTTTTTAATGACTTTACTCCATGAAGTTGCTTTTCCACACCACTATGCTTTTACATCTGGGGCTAAAACATTCCACATGGTTATATAAGGTGCTAAAGATTATTATATGACAGTGATCAATAATATCCTCAGCTTCATACCATGGATTCCAATCTTTCCGGCGAGCTTTAGAGCCTCACGCATGCAGATATTTCTAAAGCTATGACAGTTTTCAGCGAATTGCTTTAGAAATAATTTGCATTTTGCTAAATCTTCTACATTTTGGATCAGCCGCCACGGTTTATGGAAGTCACAAAAGAAACCCTGACCATCGTTCTCTATTTAGTAGTTAGTATGCAACGTCCGAAACCGGCAGCCCCAACAGGAGCCTAAGCTACAATCTATTTGTTTAATATCTGTCCACAGCAATTTGTTCTCGGTTCCACCAGATATTTTTCAGCTTTCTTTAATCTGGCTTTTGATGAGTCTTTCGCAAAAAAAGAAGAAGACAGAATTCTTTCTTTTTCTCCGTTAATCTGGATAAATAGCCCACACAAGAAAAGTCCATTAGTAATGGCCGACAAACCCAAACAAGCCACATTAAAAGGTTTGATGGAGAACTGCCAGTAGAACAGAAGAGCAAGGGTAAAATTGATTTGGAAAGAAGTAGTCAACAGTGAAACATACAAAAGATATTTGAAAGCCCCCAAATCTTTGAGGTTTGTGCCAGAAGCCAAAAAAATAAAGAGTCGCGAAAAGACAAGAGACAGAAATTCAATGAAACGAAAGACAATGACGCTCAAACCGTTCCCAGTCTACGGAGGGAGGTGTAAATCGTCAATGTTCCACAGATAATAAATTTGGAAGAAATATCTTGTTATTTATTTTCTACTGAGGCATCAAAGCCAAAAGACACCAGGATAGGACACCCTTTATGTCATTTATTACCAAATACCAAGTGTCTCGGTGGGAGTGGACATTGGCATGAGTAGATGAAGGACTAAATTAGCTTAGATCGGCTCTGCCTATTTCTAACTAAATGTCCGCATTCATCAATATCTCTATAGCTCAGACAAAATGCTGGGTTGACTTTTATAAATGGAATCAAAGAGGACCTTTCACTTGATTTTTTAAATTTAAGCTGAGAACATTCTTCAATTGCCGCTATTCCACTCATTTTGGACCAGCTTGTCTGTAAATCTTAGCAATGACGAGAGCAATGACATACGCCAGCACATCTCCTGTAGAATAGTTGGGTCCAGCGTTCTTGACTAATGAGTACCTTGCCCAATTGCCACCGCTCCACCGATTCTGGACTAGTTCTTCTTTCTTTATCGGTGCTTCTCAAGGTCGGAGTCACACAAGCATATGGTATCCAATGCAAGAGCAATGGATGCGATATGCTAATGGCCCTCAAGTCAGCATGAGCCAAGTGTCATGTAACTCATCTTCTCCATTGCATGTCTTTGCATATAGCATGTCATCATTGCAGTGCGATTTTCACTCGCACACATAGACTTGTATGGGTGCAAGTGAGAGAGACAGCAGCCAATCGAAACATGCTGTGATTTTTTTCCTCTGTCCAACCAGGACTATGGAAAACATTGGAGATCTGAGCTGCCTCATTGCCTCCCGCATTTCTCACATTGCACTAGCATGATACATACGCTCAAGTGAGTGAAGTCTAGAAGTTATGCCCTAGTGCACATTAGTGAAGCACTGCATCACCTGTACCATAGTCAGGTCATAGGGTTCAACTAAACGAAGTACCTTCTGAGAACCTTCTCCAATTGCAAACCATTACACTGATTCTGGACCAGGTTTTCTTTTCTTATCTCAGTTTAAAATTATGCAATGAAGCACAATAGTGCGGTAGTGCATCGACTGTAACATAGTTGGGTCTAGGGATCCGACTTAGCTGAGTACCTTCAGGGTAACTTCTCCAATTGCCACAATCCACTGATTCATGACCAGTTTTTCTTTTCTTTTTATTGTGCTTCTTAGTTTCAGAGGTTATTCACCAGAGCACAGAAGTGCAGCTGGACATTGCCTGTAGGATAGTATGGTTCAACTTTCCAGTGCTGCTGCTCTCTCGTTCACTGGCGCTGCAAAAGAAGCAACTATATAGTTCCCAATATGGAGAACATGCTGGGCCAGGCTGCAGATATGAACTTTTTTTGTGGGCTTTTTCCCCTCTATGAAATGGCTAAGTTTTGATTGGCAAGAGTCATAGACGCGGAAAGGCAAATGAGGAGGAGAATTAGTTTGGGTAACACCAATTTGGTTGCAGGGAAAGGATGTAGACTGTACTCTTTCCGTATATATATTTTTCAAACGCATGTGCCACATCTGATGTGATAAAATTCTGTAAAGTAGTGCCGGATCTAATGCATGCACAGACTGAGATCTCAGCTTTCCGTGATCTCAATCTGTGCATGCGCTGCCTCCGGCACCATGTTCCTGATGTCTATCATATCTACTGTTGGGAGATCATTGGCGCCTACCTTGTATCATTGCAACACCCCCTCCTCCCAGCCCAGTTTTGCCAGACTCATGCTACCGCTGACTTCCTTCAGTGGCATCCCTGCCTCCTGTGACCCTTCTCCTTCACCTTCATGCCTCCAGTAAGCCACATCCAGACTATAAGTTGCACTGTCATTTCCCCCAATTTTGGAGTGTTAACAGTGTGCCTTATAGTCCGAAAAATATGGAAAGTCTATGAAGACTATATTGTCACCCAGTACTACTAGAGAGTCGGTTGGAGCTGTAAAGTATATTCTCAAACATTTGATTTTCACCAGAAATTTAGACAAACTAATTTTTTTTCATACTTCTGTATAGGGTTGTTTCGAAGGCAAGCACATGGCTTTTTTCAATAAGCATTTTTCAGATGAATGGAATTGACACAGTAATTTCTGCAGCAAATCAGCTGCCTGTGATAATACAGCCAACGCAACCATGTACACGAGGCTTGAAACCTCGTCGGAGAGAAAAAAGACCTCATTGGCCAACCGGTCGTAAATTAACAAAACTATGTTTGTGTAAATACAAAATATAGGGCACATTTTTTCTTGCAATTTCAAGCCTTATTAACAATCCGGTTTTACTCATCTGCAATTTTAAACCTTTATTTAAAATCAAAAAGTCAAAGGAAAAAATGTGATTAAAGGAGGCGTGTAACATCAGCGGCCTGGCACTAATAGGCAGAATGAGATAATCTTTTGTTTTCACAATTCCTGTTATTATGGTGCATTGTGAGAGATGGAACCATCGGGCTGTGCAGAGAGGATTCTCAGAGCAGAGAGCAGGAATGACAGGGAATAAAAAGAAAGAAAGAAAAAAACATTTAATTATATGTGACTGGTATCCAGCTGCCGGAAAGTGATAGTTACACAGACACCTGTGGAGGGAAATGGTATGTTACCAGTGCGTAAGAGTCAAGAACAAAGCGGTGAGGAGCTCGGAAGATTTCCATAGCAGTGATGTGTGCGGCAAGAAACAAAGTGTCAAGTTATCTATGTATACACAGTGGTATATACATATATATTTGTAGCCAACCTACAAATAAATGATAGAAAAACATGAGCCATGCTAAGCCACGTATGTAGTAGCACATCATAGGTTTATCTCTTTATAGCCTACGCACCATGCCTTCTTCAATGCTTCCTGACAAATAATAAAATATATTAAAAAAATCAAATAAAAAGGTGATACATGAGCACCTAACTCCTATGGGAGCACAAAGGCATGCTTGTTACCGTATGAATCGGATGAAAAGGCGGCCATTTCTAAGCTGTCAATCACTCATTGTCATGTTCACAGCAGTGGCTTTGCTCACATATAATTCATGTTAATTGTCCAGATGCCTGAATTCTTGTTCTTCCCCTCAAGCAAGATATGGATAGTGTGCAAAAAACATATGTAGAACTTTGCAGCACTAAAGACTTTGACCTCGTCAAAGATTCAGAACCCTTTAAATTAGTCACTCTTTGTTTCATTGCAAACAATTGGTAAATTCTAAAAAGTTCACATTAATGTACACTCTGCACCCCATGTTGACTGAAAAGAAAAACAGAAGTGTAGATTTTTTTGCAAATTGATTAAAAAAGAAAGACTGAAATATCACATGTTAATAAGTATTCAGACCCTTTGCCCAGACACTCATATTTAAGTCACATGCTGTCCATTTCATTGTGATCCTCCTTGAGATGGTGCTACTCCTTCATTAGAGTCCAGCTGTGTTTAATCAAACTGATAGGACTTGATTTGGAAAGGCACACACCTGTCTATATACGACCTCACAGTTCACAGTGCATGTCAGACCAAATGAGAATCATGAGGTCAAAGGAACTGCCCAAGGAGCTCAGACACAAAAATGTGGCAAGGCACAGATCTGGCCAAGGTTACAAAAGAATTTCTGCAGTACTCAAGGCTCCTAAGAGCACAGTGGTCTCCATAATCCTTAAATGGCAGAAGTTTGGGACTACCAGAAGTCTACCTAGACCTGGCCGTCCAGACAAACTGAGCAATCGTGGGAGAAGAGCCTTGGAGAGAGAGGTAATATTACCGTAATAATAATAATATTTATTCATTTATATAGCACTATTAATTCCATAGCGGTTTACATTCTTTTGCAACACTGTCCCCATTGGAGCTCACAAACTAAACATCCTATCAGGTAAAGAAGAACCCCAAGATCACTGTAATTGAACTCCAGAAATGTAGAAGGGAGATGGGAGAAAGTTCCACAAAGTCAACTATCACTGCAGTTCTCAACCAGCCTTTATGGCAGAGTGGCCCAACAGAAGCATCTCCTCAGTGCAAGACATATGAAAGCCCGCATAGAGTTTGCTAAAAAAAACACATGAAGGATTCCCAGACTATGAGACATAAGATTCTCTGGTCTGATGAGACAAAGATAGAACGTTTTGGTGATAATTCTAAGTGTGGAGAAAACCAGGCACTGCTCATCACCTGCCCAATACAATCCCAACAGGGAAGCATGGTGGTGGCAGCATCATGTTATGGGGGTGATTTTTCAGATGCAGGGACAAGATCACTGGTTGCAATTGAAGGAAACATGAATGTGGCCAAGTACAGAGATATCCTGGATGAAAACCACATCCAGAGTTTTCTGGACCTCAGACTTGGCTGAAGGTTCACCTTCCAACAAACAATGACCCTAAGCACACAGCTAAAATAACAAAGAAGCGGATTCACAACAACTCTGTGACCATTCTTGACTGGCCCAGCCAGAGTCCTGACCTAAACCCAATGGAGCATCTCTGGAGAGACCTGAAAATGTCTGTCCACCAACGTTCACCATCCAACCTGATAGAACTGGAGAGGATCTGCAAGGAAGAATGGCGAGGATCCCCAAATCCAGGGGTGAAAAACTTGTTGCATCATTCCCAAGAAGACTCATGGCTGTACTAGCTCAAAGGTGCAAATACTCAATACTGACCAAAGGGTCTGAATACTTATGATCATGTGATATTTCAGTCTTTCTTTTTTAATACATTTGCACACATTTCTCATTTCTGTTGTTTTTTCACACAAGATGGGGTGCAGATTGTACATTAATGAGAAACAAATGAACTTTTTTGAGTTTACCAAATGGCTGCAATGAAACAAAGAGTGAAAAATGTAAAAGGGTCTGAATACTTTCCGTACCCGCTGTACACAGAAGCAAGTATGGCAAATTTATTTACCGCAAATTACATTTTGGGGAAAAATTTGCTGATCCTGACAAATTTGTCATTTCAAAGGATTCAGTCATTTCTGTTCCAGTGCCAACCACTACTGGCAAAGGAACCAAAGCTTCAAACGTCAACGGCACCATGGGCGACCAGTGATTGCACCGTTGAGAAGTTAGAAGTTAAATAAACCTTTTATTACCGTCTCAATTTGTTACTTTGTTCACCATAACATCCCAAAAATTACGTTATAAATGATAAATTATAAGCTTCTAGAATGGGGATTCATCTGAAACGTATATTGTAACGTTTCCACATCTATGGGATCCTCTTTGAATTCTCATTTGGCTTTTCATAGTATGTAATTTTGTTGAAACCACATACATACAATTTACTATCCAGTTAAAAACTCACAAATTAGTAACTCGGTATTTTGACCACAAGGTCCTCGTTCACCAGGATGGCCCGTAATGCATCAGAATTTCCATTGCTATGGCTGCTACAGTCTGAAGGTTTTTTTTCTTAATTGAAAATTTATGGGCTGAGCACAATTCAATTATCTTCACATTCCTGGTTAAGAATACCATTAGCATCTTTAGTTGCTAAGTTGGAAGGACCGAAATGCTTTTTAAGACCCTCAGAACAATGAGCCTTTATGTTGACAAGAGCCACCAGTAAGACTTGAGGGCTTTCTCTATTAGTGAGTAATAGCAATGCTGTCACATTAAGTTTTCTCCCATCGTGTTATGAATGACTAATTGTGATACGTAAGTAACAGTTCAAAAAAATAAATAGCTTGGACCCTATTGAGTCTACTGTTAAAGCGATTGTCGCTAATAGACCTAATAGCAAATGGGTACCATAAAATCCTCACTTCTCCATTAGGCTGTATTTATGACTATTTAATGAGAATATTGCAAGCTCTGGTTTAGCATGGCACTGTCGAATGCTCTTGCCATGTGTCTAGGAGCAGACACTGCTTCCCGTGAATGACTGACTATAGTATGGAAGGGCTGGTGTTGTGCATATATTTGATAGAGGCTAAAAATGTTTTCTATATTTTAGATTGATAAAGTACAGTTAATTCCCTGTCCAGTTTTAATAAACGGGCGTCTTGTAAAATGTGGAAGAGGTGGCTTCTAGACCAGTTGGTATAGCGGTAGCGTTATTGTTACAATTACTCTGTGCAGTGTATCTCGGATGCAATAAGAATTATTTTTGTGCTTTGTATCTGATGTGCAGAGCTGTCAGTAGTTGATTGACATTGCACGTATCCCTTATGCTTCTGGGAGGTACTGAGTTGCCCAGATGTTTCATCTTTCCTGTGATTGCTCTGCTACTTTACTGCAACATCTCAGAACTCTGCCATAGATTCTATGTGAAGTGCTGTTAGGCCTCCTCTCCTATGTCTGTCTTAATCTTGATTTCCCTTTTGTCTGCTCCATGTACTTGTAATCTCCTGGTATTTTGATCCCTGGGCCGTGACCTAAACACACCTCTGTTGACTCCCTGAATCCTTTTCATGTTCTTCTGAAATATGACCCTGCACTGTTGTATGACTACATCTCTGTCTACTCCCTAAATACAACAAGCTCTCCTGGAACCTGACTCTGGATCACCTGACTTCCCAGCTGTCTATATTCCTGTAAGTAGTTACCAGTGTCACACCCTAGCTATTGCTGTAATGGGACAAAATGCCGGAATACCCGCACTGCCACCAGGAATCACCAGGAAACGAAGAGTTAACTGGGCATATTTTTCTTTATTTAATCCTACGCGTTTCGGAGCCTCTATCCGAGCTCCTTCCTCAGGGAACATCGCATCTAAAAACATTCTCATTTTTTAAACTGCAAAAACTCTTACTATTGCTCTTATTCATTCTTGTCTGCACTACTGAAACTTTATACTAATTGATTCCTCTCTTACTAAACTTTAACCTGTCCAATGCATCCGAAATTTGGCACCCAGGATTGTATTTCTGTCCAGCCTGTACACCGATGACTCCACCTTGTGCCAGTTATTGCACTGGTTACTCATCTGCTAGAGGGTACAATGTAAACTTATCATTATCACCCACAAAGCTCTCCACAGTTGTATACCACCCTACATCTTCTCCTTAATCCCTGTCTATCACCCTACCCATTACCTCCATTTTGCAACTGATCTAACACTAACATTCTCCATAATTTGAAGCTCCTACTCCATCTCCATGAATTTTCTTGTGCTGTGCTAATTTTCTGGAATGCACTACTCCAGAGAATCTGATTAATACCTAGCTCCCACACTTTTAAGTATGCTATAAACACATCTCTTTATACAGAACTATTACCTCACTTCACTAATTTAACTTTTCCTTTTTCTAATTTATCCTCTGAATCTGGTTCCTCCAATTGATCCATGTCCACATCCTCCATGCAGCCAAAAACACTTGGTAACTGTACTAAGATACTGGCTGATGGCCGCATCTAGCTCTCATTCCTCCTGTAACTGTTAAACTAGGTGTTTCTTTGTGATGTCTTCATTGTCTGTACTGGTCCCTCTCAATTGTAAAGTACTGTGAAATATGCTGACGCTATAGAAATAAAATTAATATTATTATTAGCTGTAGAGTCAAACTCCATCTGAGTGCCATTGATCAAAAGTGGGAGTATATTTCTGTAAGGGCCGTCATACCATATACAACTGCCTGTTATACTGTTCTTTGTTCATAACTTCAGAAACCACATTAAAAAACATGAATTCTGCACCTGCTCTTCCTTTTTGACCACTCAAGAAATTGGTACTGGGTCATCTAACAGCCTTATAAAGAGAACCCCTATACATGTGCCCTATTGAATCATAAGTTCTCATTAGAGGAAACCCATTTATTTAACAGCCTCATAAAGAGAACCTTATCTATGTACCCTATTGAAATATATGGTCACAATAGAGTAAACTGCATCATCTAACAGGCTCATATACAGAACCTTATTCATCATGTACTCTATTGAAATATATTGACACAATAGAGTAAACTCCTTAATCTAACAGCCTCATGAAGACAAACATTATCCATGTTTCCTATTAAAACATATAATCATGATAGAGTAAACTCCTTCAGCTAACAGCTTCATGAAGAGAACCCTTAACCATGTGCCCTGCTGGAACATATCGTCACAATAGAGTAAACTGCATCATCTAACAGGTTCATATACAGAACCTTATTCATCATGTACTCTATTGACATATATTGACACAAAAGAGTAAACTCCTTAATCTAACAGCCTCATAAAGAGAAACATTATCCATGTTTCCTATTAAAACATATCACAATACAGTAAACTCGTTCAGCTAACAGCCTCATGAAGAGAACCCTTAACCATGTACCCTGTTGGAACATATGGTCACAATGGAGTAAACCACATCATCTAACAGGCTCATATACAGAACCTTATTCATGTTCCCTGTTGAAACATATGGTCACAATACAGTAAACGTCTTCATCTAATACCCTCATAAAGTGAACCCATATCTATGTACCCTATTGAAATATATTGGCACAATAGAGTAAACACCTTCACCTAACAGCCTCATAAAGTGAACCCCTAAGTGCCCTGTTGAAACATATGGTCACAATAGAGTAAACCCTTTCCAGCCGGAGGTCCAAAAAATCGGTAACCGTTAAAGAAAGTCTTATCAGAGAAGTAATTTTTGCAAAAACATTAAGACCATCTATGACAAGATCACATTTTGCAACCAATGAAAATTATAATAATAATTTTGAACAATGAGCTAAAAAGGAATTGTTTGGACTATATGGTTTATATAGTTATTCCCAGTAGATTATATACAGCTTATATATGGCGCTGATAGAGCCGCGGTATGTCTTTTGGCTGCATATTATAATGCGTTATTTCTATTCTTATTCTTTCCAGCTAGCAGAAGGCATATGTTTATATCTAGGTAATTGACTGTGTTTACCTCATATTGCATCTAAGTCACTTTTGCCATTTATAGCAAGAAAATGAAGGACTCGCTAACATCTGTAGCTTCTCATGGTGAGAAATTATTTGGCCTCCTTCTGCCAATGACATAAACATTAGGCACTCGCTAATATTATTCCACGTACAACACGTTCATCATTTAATATGACGTTCTTTCAGAGCTTTTCTGCTTATTGTAACTTCAAGTGTCAAGCAGCAGCAGAGTAAATTGTGACATCTTCAAGGGGCATTTTACTCAAGTCTTCTGGAGTCTTCTAAAATATTTTTGACATAGCTCATAGACGTTTTAATCCAAGTCTGTCCATCTAGGATATGTGTTCATTTATCAAGCTGTTCCTTCAACATGAACAGCATTTTAGGGATTGAATGTATAATTTAAAAGGAATCGGTCTGTAAGATCAACCCTCTAAACCACCAAACCACTGGACATGAAGGTTACATGCCTGATGAAGACACCTGAGTAGTCTCGAAAGCATACTTGTTATTCATGGCCAACTGAGAAAATGGAAATTAATAGCTATCTTTAGAGACTATTCAGGTCTCTTTATCAGGCTTCTTTAAAAAATATAGAGAGAGGGGGAGCGCACTAAAGGTACCTTTACACGCCGCTACTGTAGCTTGTAGCGGCAATGTACCCCGTAGTAGCGGCGTGTGAAGACGGTAGGAGGCACCCGGCAGTAGATGCATCTGTTTCCGAGCACTGCCCTGAAACAGGTGGCTACACAGGCGATTGTAGCGACCTGTATCGGCGTGTAAAGAAGGAACAGAAGGGATGTGTCGACACCAGGCTATGTACCTGGTATGTAGCTGGGGCGTGACACAGGCTCCGGGTTACCGCGCCCCATCAGCGATCATTGGAGGAAGCTCCTGCATGACGATTGGTAGTCGCTGCATAGGGAGGCATATTTAAGGAGCTGACCAGTCACACTACACAATTGATCGAGTGTCATGTATTAATCAGCCTCCTGCGATGCCTGCCCAATCATGATGTTATTGCTTTGTCCTATCAGCGTATGGACGTCTCGTAATCCACAATTGTGGCACGCCTATGTGTTGTCCCTGCTGCACCAGGTCCGCCCATATTAACTTGTTGTAGCGGTGTGTAAATGAGGTAAGATGAGCTACAGAAGGTGACTTGAGACACCCGGCGGTGTATCCAGAGATAGATGTAACGTAGCGTAGCGCACCTTGTGGCGGCGTGTAAAGATGGTGCGTTTACCGTTTGTAACCGTTTGTGTGTGCTCGTGCACGTGAAGTAGCTGGTTGTATCCACCCGCCAGTAGCGGCGTGTAAAGGTATCCTAAGGCGGCAAATGAGGGACACCAGCGTGTTATTAACAAAGGTAATCCACTCACCTGGTATGGTTGTGAGAGTCACAACCACCTGTAGAAGTTTTGGCCATTGCAGATCCCGGGATGCAGATACATACAGTAAAGGAAAAAAAAACCGGGGTTTGTCCGTACTAGACCACAGTGAAAAACCGACGATGCAAGCAATCCCTTATTCACACTCAAGCCAATGCGTATCATGGCCACCTGGCCACTTCATCAGGGCAGCAATGTTCAATGTGCATTGCTGCCCTGATGAAGTGGCCAGGTGGCCACGAAACGCGTTGGCTTGAGTGTGAATAAAGGTTTGCTTGCATCTTCGGTTTTTCCCTGTGGTCTAGTGTGGACAAACCCCAGCTTTTTTCTCCTTTACTGTATGTATCAGGCATCTTAACATACCTAATGAAGAGACATGAGTCCTCCCAAAAGCTTGCTTTTTATTCAAGGCTAACTGAAAAGATGGCGATAAATAGCCAGCTTTCAAGACTACTTAGGTCTTTTCTTTAGCCATGTTACCAAGCCTGATGAAGAGACATGAAAAGTCTCAAAAGTGTACTATTTATTACCATCTTTTTAGTTAGCCATTAAAAGGTGTCAACTATGAAAATGTAATATTTTGCTATTGAAAAACTGCACTAAATGAAAAATCCCACTTAAAATGCCCTAAAAACATCAGTTATAATTAAGATATGCAATGAAATTATTTTTGCTTCCCACTCACTGTACTTCAACCTTCATAAGTCATTATCACCACCACCATGTTACTAAATTGAAATACCTGTTGTTGCTTCTCCTTCAATTGATGGAGAATGCTGACCACTAGAAACGCCGTGTAGCTCAATTTCATAGTCAGTGCCATCCCTTAGTCCTGTCACAACTGTTGACCGTTCACTGCCTGACACTGTTAGTGCTATTGGCTCATACTGCTTTTTGGCATCTTGCATTTTAATGATAAAGTTGTCAAAACCATTTTCGTCAGCCGTCCATGACAGATGGAAACTATTCGGGGTAATTTTGGAAACTACGAGGTTTCCGACTTCAGGTTCGGTCTCTGGAAAAAAAAATACCGTGGAAGGGAACAAAAAGGAAATTGAGAAGTATTGTTAGTACTGTAGACCGGTTCTCTTCGGATAAGGTGCTGAGTGATAAAATAGGAGCAACAAAGGTAAATAAAACTTATTTTATATAGAATGTTCTGAAGATTCCATGTAAAACATATGATCGCGACCTAAAAAAAGGAGTGTATCACAGCATAATATGGGAATATAACATAAAGAGGAACTATGTAGTATGAAAATATTTTAGACATAATAATCTATCACAATAGTTGGTACTTTCCCAACATAAATGATTGATGGCATAGAAAAGCTTAATTTCTGTATAACGTGGAATCAAGAATTTATTCTTCCAATTCTTCCAATGGTATTAATGATCCAATCAAGGTAGAAGAGCTGGTAAAAGAACAGCACAAAATATATTAACCGGAATAGAAATGTTAGGTATACTTCACCTTGTTGGGTTGTGTGAAACACAAGGCTGCAACGAACCACCCAAGGAATCAGGTAACCACATAAAGATGTCACAGATGCATGGATTACAATTGCGCTGCCATTGGAAGATTCTTCCAATGGCTGCGCGATGGTAATCCATCCATCCCTGACATCTTTCCATGGTTAAATGATAATAATGAAGAATAGTTCTGTAATTTTCATCAAGGAAGACCCAAGGCAAAGTTGTGATCCAAACCTTCTTTATTTTCCTCCTACGCGTTTCAGTGCCCACCTGGCACCTTCATCAGGAATCCCTGATGAAGGTGCCAGGTGGGCACTGAAACGCGTAGGAGGAAAATAAAGAAGGTTTGGATCACAACTTTGCCTAGGGTCTTCCTTGATGATTCTGGAAGCGCGGACCGTAGCACTCCTTCCTTTCCTGAATTTCTCGGTATAACCCCACGTGAGTGGAGCCGGTGGAGGTCCAGCAGCAGCCATCAGGATATTATCCTACATGTTTTCAAGCCAGTTGTGGGTCACACAACTGGAGTAGGTGAGTGGATTGCATTTTTCACCGCTGAAACTTCTAGTGTCTAGTGATAAGGGCACTATTACGCCTCTTGTCCCCCTCCCCTCTCTTTTCTATTACAGTTCTGTAATTTTGACTTTTCTGTTTCTTCCAAGATCATATGAACCAAAAAATAAACAAAATGGACTGCACACTTTAAAGGGTTGTCCACTACTAGGACAACCCCTTCTGATACCAGATATCTCCACCAGGTAAAATAAAAAAGCCTATACTTACCTCCCATGCTGGTGCCATTGCAGTAGTGTCAGTAATCATGTTCATGAGGTTCATGTGACATTGTGACATCATGTAAGCCCCATGTTCAATCATGTTCATGAGGCTCATGAGGCTCATGTGACATTGTGACATCATGTAAGCCCCATATTTGATCATGTTCATGAAGCTCATGTGACATTGTGACATCATGTAAGCCCTATGTTCAATCACCACTTCTCTCACCACGCATTAGAACACAGGAGCAATCAAGAGGAAGCGAAGTAAGTAGCAGCTGCAACATCACTTTGTGCTGAATGACTCATATGTCCGAAGACGTGGCGAGAGAAGCCGGTGGTGATTGAATGCAGGGCACACATGGTGTTACAATGCCTCGTGAATATGATTACTGACACTGCTGGAATGGCACCAACACTGGAGGTGAGTATAGGCTTTTTTATTTTAAGTTATGGAGATGTAGAATCAGAAAGGATAGTCCTACGGTTGTAGTGGACAACCCCTTTAAAGTATAATTAATTATCTTTTTTTAATTTAATTATTGTTAACCCTTTGTATTTCAAAATAATGAATTGTATATATTTCATTACCTTATTTTGCCTTTTCTCCCAAACATACTACTGCACTGCTGTTTTAACTGCTTTAACTGTTTTAACTCCCTAAGAATTTATTTTTATAATTGCTGTTCAGTAGGAATTGGTACTCTATCTATAATCAGGGTAACGGAATTTCCCTGTCTAAGGCCCCTTTCACATAGGCGGTTTTTTGAAAATGCGGCAGATCCGGCAGATTTACCGCATCTGCCACATTTTCTGCCTAACGGCCGCAATTCCGGCATGCTTGCGGCAAACCCCATGCATTGTCTATGGGGCTTGCTGCAAGTGCGGTTTTGCCGGTTGTGGCAGATGTGGCCGTTGCGGAAGCAAAAAAAAAACGCTGCTGACCGCAACTGCCATATCTGCCGCAACGGGCATAACCACACTTGCCGCACCTGACCGCAAGCCCCATAGACAATGCATGGGTCTTGCTGCAAGTGTGCCTCAAGTGCGGCCATTAGGCAGAAGATGCAGCAGATGCGGTATATCTGCCGGATCTGCCGCATTATCATAAAAACGCCTATGTGAAAGGGACTTAAGCCTCTTGACTCCTCTACCATATGCTCACTCAAACAGAAAAATCCTTAACTGATTTGTTTATGAATAGAGTTAGTATTATTGTTGGGCAGCAATTGTACACAGATTCTATGGGAGTTTGAACTAGGCAGCTACAACAGCACCACGGAATGTTGTTGGGGAGGAGGCAAAATAGACCAACAAAGTATGTTAAAAAAAATCATGTACTGTATATGCAAGTGCTTTTCAATGAAAAATATTAAAATTTAGTTATTTTTTAACTTTCTATCATGCTTGTCTAATACAATAATATAAGCTAAGGTAGTTATTCTCTTCGTTATTTGCACAGGGAGACCCCAGAAATGTTTCCACTTCTGGTGAAACCATACCAAAATTCCTACAAATAGGGACATATAAATCACTTGCTATTTGTACATTTCAGCCCAGATTTGTTGATTTTATTGTCTATTCCCTTACCAGCCATCTATACGGAAGCTAAAATAATGTTGCTTCCTAAGAGTAGTTTCGATAGCTCTCACAGATGTTGACTTTTTAGAAACCCTTGGACCAGTTATTAAATACCAGTTATCGCAGTACTATGCTATCCTGGCTGGGATGTACTGCTCTAAGTGCTACCAATTATAATACATCAGATTTCTACTTTAGGTTGATTTGCATTATATCTGCTGCTCAGTGTAGGTTTATGGGGCTTAGGCCCCTTTCACTTCAGCGTTTTTTTGAAATCGCGGCAGATGCGGTGAAAAAAACACATCTGCCGCGATTACCGCATACCGCGTTTTTTTTTTGCGGCCGCACCTGCCGCAAGTGCCAAAACCGCACTTGCCGCATCTGCCGCAAGCCCGCTTATACATTGTATGGGGCTTGCCGCAACCGTGCCGCAAGTGCAGCTGGTATGCGGTAATCGCGGCAGATGCGTTTTTTTCACCGCATCTGCCACGATTTAAAAGAAACGCTGATGTGAAAGGGGCCTTAGACCGATTTAACAAGCTAAAAGTATCACTTATTAGCCTAATTGACCTCTGAATCTGACGTCTATCTGGTCTTCATAGTATCTACTTCATGGACTTGAAACACAGAAAATGACAATAAATACCTGTTTAGCCAATATCTGACCAATAACAGTCATCCTCATCAACACCTCGTAGCTTCCACTCTAATTGTTATCCTGTTCAAGCATGTCTTGTTTTTGGTCCCTTCTCTACTCAATCGAAATGGTAACTTATGCCCAGACATTGGCCAGAATGAGTTTCTGCTGAAACCATAACACTCCAGACAGGATGGTGCTCTAGTGGGGTCCTAGTCATTGTATACTGTAAATAAACAGTTCAAGTAACTCATATTGATACGAGAGAGTAGGACATTTGTTTCCAATCCAAAAGTGGGTGTACAAAATTTTGGTCATTGACTCTGACCTTCATGAGGTCACAGATGTTTTTTCGCAGTGGGATTCTGAATGAATTAAGCTGTGATAAAGCTCTATGTGAAAAAATATAGGATGCCTGCAGTAGCGGCAAGCGCTCTCGTAACTGAAGCCATCCTGTGCTTCTCCAAGTGCATTATCTCAACTTAATCTATATCTCCCTGAAAAATCCTTCTGTTACCTGATGAAGGTCAGAGTCAATGACAAAAACATTGTACACTCCTTTTTGGATTATAAACATATTTCCTACTATCTCTTATCTATATGAGTGCCTATTCTTGGATTCATCAGATGATAGGGAAAATGTGTCTCAACATCCGCGCTGCCACGATCATCCAATCCAAAGAAAACACGTGAAGAGGAACTTCCACGAAATACTTTATTTCTCTGCCTCCTACGCGTTTCGGTGCCTCCTGGCACCTTCCTCAGGATACATGATACTATATGAGTGCCTATTCTTTGGATTTGCAGTATACAAGGACTAGACTCCTACTAAGCACCATCCCGTCTCGAGAGCTTGGTGTAAATGGCCAATGACTTTCTGCGTTGGCATTATTTACTATTTCTATTGAGTCGGGAGGAGACGTAGAGACAGATGAGAACCGGGTAACCGTCAGTATAGGAGATACAATGTATTAATAAGGATGAGTGTTACTTCTTTTATTATTCTTTAGTTCTTATAAAAATAATGTGTAATCGAATGTATTAAATTGCCTTCAGTTTGATGCAAGTTTATTACAGGCTGTGGTTTCTTTTGCCACCTTCTGGATCAATATGTAAGGCTATGGCATGAGCGAGATGGACTTAAAGTCTACCTTCGAACCTTTAAAACTTTGAAACTATGAAACTATATAAACACTTAGAAAACACGAAGGGTTAACAAACAGGACGGACAACAATGAAAGCTAAAATCAAAATGATCTGTAAAAAAGAAATAGTTTATCCGGTGATGGCTGGAAGATCTTATACCTGTAGAGGCTGAAGTACTAATTGGTTGTGTTGGTTGATCACGGACAATGCCATAGAGGTAGATGGTGTAATCAGTGTTGGGTAATAACCCTGAGATAGGAGTATTCCTGAGATCACCAGATACATTTACTTTCACTGGCTCCAATAACCTTTCTGTATCAACGATTTCTATAACAAATCCATCAAAATCATCTTGTGTTGCTGTCCAGGACAAGTCAAAGCCCTTGGGTGTTACATTGTTGATGGACAAGTTGTCTACTTCTGGCTTGTTTTCTGGGCAGGAAAAAATGTAATTTGATTAATCAAAGACTAGTCCAGCAAAACCCACAAGGATGCTTGCTCAGCAGCCCAGAACCCTGCCAGAAAATGAAAGCAGAAGGGTGTTTTTTCAGTTTTTAGCTGAAAGCCAAGATAAAGTGAAGGGGCTCATCTCAAATGTCGATCACCCACAAAAGTAGCTTTGTCTTGCCACTTTTGCATGCTGACAGGTATCGTATGATGGATCATGCGCCATAAAGCAATGAGCTCAAATGAATGAAGATGATGGATGAAGAAGCAGTGGCCATATTTGCATGTAGCCACATAGGATACAGTAGAAGAGCCATGAAGAAAAAAGGTGCATAAAATGAACTTCAATTTTCTTGCCTCTGTTATATCTCCTATTTTGTAATGCTATTATTGCTTTAACCTACATATTGGAAAACATGCCCAACACCCAAAAGGGATCTTGACTGCCTTTACCATTCTGAATAATGATTGTGTGGAAAGAGATCAACAAATGCATTGCTGCCCTAATATTCAATAAATCCACATAACTGCTAGCGTGAAGATAGATTTTGTTGTATTTAGTAATTGAGTTTCAAAAATATTCTTTTTTGTTGTATGGAAACTCTACAACATGCCTTATTAAGATAAGTAACATAAGTACAGAAGGCTGTAATGTCTGTATACTCTTCTATTCTGTGATCCCAAGTTGTAATGTCTGTATACTTGAGATCTCAGCCTGTAATGTCTGTATACTCTTATATTCTGTGATCACCAGCTATAATGTCTGTATACTCTTGTATTCTGTGATCCCCGGCTGTAATGTCTGTATACTCTCTTACTTCCTCCCCTGCCCAGGAGCTGTGGTATATCCGACCTGTTCCTGCATGGTTGGACACATACCGTACATTTCACAGGGGCATATTTATAAGAATATCTCAGGACAGTAACATTTTTTTAACATCCAATTGTGGACCTTATTTGTATTCTAAGATCTATTAATTGAAATGTATAATTGTTCATGGCACAACCCCTTTAATTAATTATGTACTACTACAAGCTGGTAACAATCCCACTGATTTACTTGAGAAGAAAAGGCTAGAGAAGGCAGAGAGGATGAAGCTGATGAAGCACGTGCCAATGTTTTGATAATGCAGCATGGATTGTGGGCAGCGGATGGGGCAGTGGTGACAAGTCCATTCGGAAACATTCCTAGGTACCTGTGACAGCTTCACCAAACAGAGGCTTAGTGTTAGATCCCTTAATCACTCCATAAAGAGTAATGTGATATTTTGACGCCGGTTTCAGATCCGGCACTTCCAAAGAGCGAAGTTCTCCTGGTACCACAATAGTTTTTGTGTTTTCTTCATCTTCTTTGTCTTTAACATCGATCACAAATTTCTCATAGTTCTTGTCTGGAGCTGCCCACGTAAGTTTGAAGGAGTCCCAGTCTACTTGGGACACCAATAGGTTGCCCAGCTCAAGAGGTACTTCTGAAAATATGTTGTAAATATTAGTCAGAATTTAGGAAAAGAAAATTAGTTTTTGCCTAAAAAAAATAAAGTGATTAAAAGAACAAAGGAAAAAATTAATAACTAAAAACTAAATTGAGGTAGTTGTGAGGGTATCTGTCACCAGGTTTTTTGCCTCCAAGAAGAGTTTGGAGAAATGTAGTGAGGTTGTTTCGCGACATTAACAGTGAAGGACTAAGAATCTAGATTATTTATTAATTATTTTCACTAGTTTTTTTCCACCTAATCTGAGAGTAACATAATGTAGAGAGAAAACTCATTTTCCACTGATGTGTCACTTACTGTGCTGCTTGTCATAACGAGTAGTGATGAGTGAGCACTACATACTCGGGTACTTGTAATGAGTAGTGATGAGCAAGCACTACCATGCTTGGGTGCTCGGTACTTGTAACGAGTAGTGATGGGTAAGCACTATCATGCTCAGGTGCTCGGCACTTGTAACGAGTAGTGATGAGTGAGCACTAACATGCTCTGATGCTCAGTACTCATAAAAAGTAGTGATGAGCGAGCACTACCATGCTTGAGTTCATCGGTTCTTGTAACGAGTAGTGATGAGTAAGATATTTCCAATGTTGGGTGCTCGGTACTTATAGCAAGTAGTGATGATCGATCACTACCATACTCATGTGCCCAGTACTCGTATTGAGCAGTGATGAGTGAGCACTACCATGCTCTGGTGCTCGGTATTCGTAACAAGTAGCGATGAGTGAGCATAACCATGCTTGGGTGTTCAGCACTTGTAATGAGTAGTGATGAGTGAGCACTACCATGCTTGGGTGCTCATTACTTGTAACAAGTAGTGATGATCAATCACTACCATACTCATGTGCCCGGTACTCGTACTGAGCAGTGATAAGTAAGCACTACCATGCTCTGGTGCTCGGTATTCATAACAAGTAGCGATGAGTGAGCATAACCATGCTTGGTGTTCAGCACTTGTAATGAGTATGATGAGTGAGCACTACCATGCTTGGTTGCTCATTACTTGTAAGAAGTATGATGATCGATCACTACCATACTCATGTGCCGGTACTCGTACTGAGCAGTGATAAGTAAGCACTACCATGCTCTGGTCTCGTATTCATAACAAGTAGGATGAGTGAGCACTATCGGGTTGATGCTTAATATTCGTAACGAGTAGTGATGAGCGAGCACTTCCATGCTTGGGGCTCAGTATTCATAATGAGTTGGTTGGAGGCTTGGACGGGCTCGACTTGTTCAATGATTATAATGAAACTTGAGCACTCTTCCGAAGATCTTCTGGAAAAATAAGTAAATGCGCCAAGCCGGTCCGAGTCTCGGGCTGCTCGTTACAAGTACCAAGCACTTGAGCATGGTAGTGTTCGCTCATCATCACTATTCATAACTAGTGTTGCAGTCGGTAGATGCCACATCAGTGCCAAAGTCCACATTCCATATTCCAGTAAATCACAATTGAACCCATTGTGATACCATAGACACCTTTGGCTCTATAACTTCAATAAAGTAAAACCACAAGGGTTAGAGTGCTACATCTGGAACCAGAATGTCAAAAATAAGTTCACTACGCCAAAATGAGGCTTTACCCTTGGACGAACAATCTTAACTAATTGATACATTGAAAATGTAATGTTTGTTCGGGGAAATAATTTAATGTTATAGTTCTAGAAGTATAATACTACATAGTCATTATAAAATGAAGAAAAATGGGTTAAAAGTAAATAAAGTCTTAACACCATTCTAAAGTGTGTTTTTACTATTACTAATTCCTGCCGTGTTCCCTCACATAAGGAAGAATTATATGATCTTATGAATAAATAAACCTACACTTTTATGAACACATTCCGCTGTATCATGAATACCAGTATTGTATGAAAACTACTCAACTGGGATTCCCAGGCCGGAATAAAATGTAAGATCATCTCTCCTAAAACACAAAGAATTGCTTCATACTTAAACTTGTTAAGAGCGTCTTTAAACCTTAATCACTTTTTTCCACTTGAGCGGTGAGTCTCTTAGGACTAAGAACCCCAGGGCACGTTCCTGGAACGACGATGGATGGATGATCAGCTCTGTTTGATTTGGATAGTCAGTGTTTGTCTCACATGATGAATGCATCAAAACCAGATGAAAGAGATGAAATCTCTAAACCAGCCTTTGCCTTCATACTATTTCCTTATGTTCAATTGTTGGGAAATCTCAGCGTGATTCCGAAGAGCATGACCAACATTGCTGTTGGTGATATTGATTTCATTTATATTGACATTTGGCTTTTAGGACAATTTAATATAGTGGGAAAAAAATGTATCTCAAAAGTCATGGCATGATTTTGTAATAAAATTACTGGCATGGATAGAGGTCTGCAGTACCCAAGTTATTTTATCAGATTTTTTTCTCTGATGGCCTTTATTCAATGTAAAAAGCAAAAACCATAATTTTGGGACAAAGCCAGTGGCGTAACTACAGGCCTAGAGGCCCCGATGCAAAAGCTCCAATGGGGCCCCAATTATTGCAAAACTTTAATAGTATTAGTCTTTTACTATAGGCCAAAGGGACTTCTTGGGCCCCCCTAGGCTGCAGGGCCCGGGTGTGATCGCAACCCCTACACCTATTGTAGTTACGCCCCCGGACAAAGCATTACCATGACTATAAAAATGGAAAGAAAATAGGCAAAAACATTGTGTACATGGCAGAACCTGTAAGGAAGTACCTACAATTTTGGTGGGTTGATACTATGGGAAAAGAAGGAACTCTTGTGCCGACAAAGGGAGCTTTTGTTAAGGATATTCTCATTCAAGAGAATGTTTCCAATAAGTCAAGCCCATATTAAATTGGAAGCACGGAGTAGGGGAAGATTGAACAGGTGCTATATTACGGTTTAGTATAACTAAGATGAATGAGCGTCTTGGGCAGTGCTCCTCAACTCCAGTCCTCAAGAGCTACCAAAAGATTGTGTTTTCATGGTTTCCTTAGTAATGCACAGGTAATAATTTAATTACCTGCACAAGTGATAATTCCGTCATCTGAATAAGGCTACATTCAGACTATCCATTTCTTGATCTGTTTTTTTGCAGTGCACTGCAGAAAACAGATCACTCAAATGACAGCCCAGCAAAGTCTAAGGGTTTTCATTTTTGCCATTCAGACTGTGCTCTCTAAAGGCCCCATCTCACACAACGATATGGCTAACGATATCGTTGAAACATCACTGGTTTGGAGTCATTCAAACGATGTCGCAATGACATCGTTCAATCTGGCATGTACAAATGATCAACATTAATCGGGCAGATCGTTGATGGAAGGTTGGTGAACCAGACCTTAAACCAAATGATGAGCGTTCATTCAACCTGCAGCATGGTGTGTGCGACACCTCGATAACGATGCCGTTAACGACCTCGCCTATTGAGACGTAAAAGACGTAGGCGAGCTAACGAATGCAAGTATCGATTACTTGTCGTGGAGTCGTTGCTGCATCGTTAAAGAGATCTGTGCGTTTGGCACTTCACTAGCGATCATTGAACATCATTCAAGCGATCTAGGTCAAGTCGGATCGTTGGTCGGTTCTCCGACACATTGAAGCGTGTGACAGGGCCTTTAAAGTGATCTGTTTTTTCACTTTAGGAAAGCTCTGTTTTAGAGAAGTGCATGTCAATTTCTGTGGCATTTTTCTCCTGCATTTTTCCCATAGGAGCCCTTCAAAATGGGGAAAAAATGCAGCACTCAAAAACGGTTAAAAAAAACGGATTCAGAAATCGTTTTTACCATTCAAAAAAAACGGATCCAGTTTTTTGGCAGACTTTACAACAAAAATGCAGCTCAAAACAGAGAAAAACATGCACAGTCTGAATGTGGGCTATACTAAAGAAATCCTGAAAACATGAGCTGTTGGTGGCTATTAAGGACTAGAGTGGAAGAACACAGGGTCTATTGCTCGTCAGTAGTTTCAGGATCCTGTTATAGTAACCGTAAGAGAAATCTGCCACCAGGTTTTTAATATCCATCTGAGAACAGCATGATATAGGGGAAAAAGTTCAGATTCCAGTGATGTATCACTTACTTTACAGTTTTGATTAAAAACTGTACTCTGTGATGCAGATCTAGCAGTTCTGTGAAAGCTGAACCCTGTATAACCCCTCCCCCACATCAATGATTGGCCAATTTCTGTGTGAAATGTGCCTAGGCAGAAAGCTGCCAATTAGTGTTGGGGCGGGGTTTGTCTACTAAGCAGCGGTCCTTGCTAATAAAACATTGATTTTCCAAAAAGCATAGCAAGCAGCTCAGTAAGTGATAAATTGCTGGAATTAGGGTTTCTGCTCCTCCATTATGACTACTGATGAGTGAGTGTAATCCTTACCATTCGTTACGTGCATGGATAGTACAGTATTCGCGATACTCATTATTTAACGAGTATCGCTGGTGCTCGTGAGTGATGTCGATTGTGTACGATCAGTAACATAATGCCAGCTTTCTTCAGTACACAAAGGGAGTCGGCACCCCACTTTGATGAAACTTGAATGAAAGGCTATAACTGGGGGGGGGTACAGCAAGGTGCATTATGCAGGAAAAACTCAAAAAAAGCCCACCCTCCCGGCCCTTCCCAGAAATGCTACTTTTATGGCTGGATGTGTGTGGGTGCAGCCTATTACCAACTAACATTGTACTTGCTATTCGAACGAGTATGCGAGTATTACAAAGTACTCATTACAAGTATAGCTACTCAATCATCACTACCACTGAGAGCAGTGGTGTAACTTCAGGCCCAGGGGCCCTGATGGGAATGCTGCAACAGGGTCCCCAATTATTGAAAATCTTTAATAGTCTTTTTCCATAGGTCAAAGAGACTTCTGGGGCCCCCCTAGGCTGCAGGGCCCGGGTGTGATCGCAACCCCTGCACCTATTGTCGTTACGCCCCTGGCTGACATGTTCCCTTTTAGAGGCTCTTGGAGTGTTTATTAGGTCACTTTCTAATCAAAATGGCTATTGGTAATAAGAAGTTTAATGGGTTGTCAATATTGTTGCACAAGGGGCATTCCAGGGGCAGGAGGACAGTGGTAGGCCAGGCGGCAACGTTCTCTTTGTTAGTTGAAAGTATGGAGTGGTTACATTGCTGATATAAACTTATCACTCCCAGTGGCTTTGCCTCTGCAACATCAGAGGCAAATCTGTTTATCTTCACACCAGAATTTACAAGCTCTATAGGAAAGAGCTTGTAAGCACTGCACTCCTTGTCTTCGAAACTGACCACTGCTGAAAGACTGCAGTTGCGGTCAGTTATCTTGGTAACAAGCGGTAAACAGTAACAATAAGCCCCCTATTAAAAGAATAAATCGCTAGGTTGCTTTGCTTTACAATTTGCAGTTTTACCAATTTAAGATGATAACACAACCCCTTTAAGCCATTTCACAAATACAAGAGAAAGCAGTGACATAACAGATGGAACAACATTATAAGGTACTGAAAAATTTGTTACACCAGCTGCAAAGCAAAATTCAGATTAGAAGACAGAGGTAAGATAAAAAGAAGCAGAGGTTTATTATCTGTCGTCTGTAGAAGCCTGGATGATACATTCATGCTGTGCAGGAAAAATGGCTAAAAAGAAAATCTGTGAGTCGGAAATTCAAGTTGAATGAATATATTTACTTGCTATATATCACATGAAAGACACAATAGTAATTAGGAAACAACATTTGATCTAACATTGCAGATGTTCAAATATCCTAGCAATGAAAACTGTGGACAGAGACATCATTATTCAGGTTTATTCTAAGAAGCGTTGAACTTGCTTAAGATCCACAAAGAAAAATCAACACTTTCCGAAGGTGTGATGAGTTACTTACCGGTACGTCCAATTGCAGAAGCCGGTTTGCTCTTATATCTGGCTTTTTCAGCAACCAATGAAATTTTGTATTCTTTTCCAGGATCAAGCCCAGTCAGTACATAGGTATTGACCTCTCTAGGGACTTGGACTTCTTTCTCTGCATCACCACCGCTGACATAAGTAAGACGGTAACGATCAAACTTGGCTACCGGTAAAATCCATTGTAGATTTAGAGTAGTCTCGGAAGCACCAGTAACTTCCAAGTCTTTGGGGGCATCCAAATCTAAAACAATAATTGAAATATTTAGTTCTCCTTTCTCATATTAGTGCAATGTTTTAATTTTTTTTAATTATTTGACTACATCTTACCAGTTGCTGCATTGATGGTGGCAGGAGAACTTTCTTTGTCCTGTTTTACTGCGGTTAGACCTATGCCATATTCAGTTCCTGGTCTTAACCCTAGAAATCACAGATGATTATAAACTCTATTTTCTGAATTCATAAATCACTTTCCCACACATTAACAACTGTCTGACCTGTAAGGGTAGCCTTGGTGGTGGCCTGGTTACTTCTAGGTACAGTTATTTCTTCATGGTCTCCTCCTGAGAGTGGTGCAAACTTTATTCTGTAGAAGTCAACCTTGGCCAAGGTGTTCTTCCATTCCAGAGTAATAGTGGTGTCAGTCTGTGAAACTTTCCTTAAGTTTTTGGGTGTGTCTAAATCTGTATAAAGTATAAAATATAAGAAATAATTAAATATGACATGGAGGTGTGTGTATACCGTCCAATCATTGGGCGTCGATGCTCTCAAACTAAAATCTACTTTAGGCTTTAGCAACAATTTTTATCTAAACTACTGAAGACCAAGATATTTGTAAATTTGGAAAGAGTGTACACCAAATGTATGTACATATTAGAAAATCTTATGGAGTCAAATTATGAACCAAAGAAAATATCTCTTTAAGAAAAAAAAAACATTTCCAAGTATCTTATTGGAGGAGTATTATGAAATATTGGAAGGTGATCCTCTGTTCAGAATAATCATCTTTTGGCTACAAATTAGAGTAGCCTCTTGTTCTGGAGGACCTATCTGTTGTCCATTTACTAGACAACCTACTGATTTGAATGGCCGGTGTGTAATGCCTAATCTAGTCAGTGGGGGCACTGCTGGGAAATTGAGCATTTAGTATTAGATTTTCTCCTCTATACATGTAATTCCTTGGGTTCCGGGGGAACACTTTGTGCTTAGCCTAATGTTAAATTACCTTTTTAAGTTGTAGGGTTCGTTTTAGGTGGAGAACATCTTCATCAGTGTTTTCAGGTTCAGACTACCAATAGTCTTATGTCATATTAGAAATTTAAGGGAATCTATTAAATTTAGTCTAATCTTGGACCATCAAGTTATAGAGCAGGGAGAGTTGAATAAATTAATATATAGGTTGTTTCAAAAGTTTCAGTGTAACGTGTTTTAATCCTTTAGGCTATGTGCGCACTTGCCGGGTTTTGGGCGGTTTACCTGTGTAAACCGCCGGTTTGTTTACATTAGTTTTATGTAAATTTATGTTAATCCAAACCGGCGTTTGGATTAACATTAACCGTTGCTAACCCGCAGGTTTCCCAGCGGGTTAGCAAAGAATGAGCTTGTTCTATAAAACGGCGGTTCTGCAGCGGCTGCAAGCAGAATCATGTGCTGCTTCCAGCCGCAGCAGACCCGCCGCCGAGAACCCGCTGTGCAACCGCCGGATCCCGCCCGTCACCCGCCCGGCTCCCGCCGCACATACCCGCCAGGAAGCCGGTGGACGGCGCCGGAGCTTCCTGGCGGGTTCCGCCCAGCCGCCGCCGACCAACCCGCCGGCAAGTGCGCACATAGCCTTAAACTTCTGCTTTTTTCTGGAGCTTTCAGTCCAGTGGGTGGTTCTAAGAATGAATGACTGGTATCTTTATATACCTACAGAGGACCGCCACTGCCCCAAAAATACCAGAAAGAGCAATTGATTATATTATTAAAAAACTTAAACCTCAATCTACTCAACTCCCCATGCACTATCCATGGTCCCGTAGAGGAATTCCATACTTTCTGCTGGACACCCTCCAATCCTGATATATTACATTAGATCACTGCAGTTTGCTTACAGATCAAGTTTTGCCTCGGTCACTAAAATGTTTTTAATATTCCTACCTGTTGTGAAGGTTTCTGATACGGGATCACTAGTCATTTCTCCTCGTCGAGATATTAAGATAACCTCATATTCTGTATCTGGTCTTAGGTTGTTCATAGCATATTGGGTTTCATCTTCAGAAAGTTCCACTGTAGTCCTTGGCTCATTTCCTGTTCCATAAGTCAGAGAAACGCCATCGATCTCAGCCTGTGGTTTCATCCATGTTATCAAGGCGGAAGTGTCTGTGACATCCTTCACGTCAACTTCACTGGGGGCATCAAGCTCTAAAAAAATATTATAGGTGTTGATTGAGATATGATAAAAAATATAGTCTTTACTGGTTCTAGATATGCTCTTTTGTACAATTTAATATGTATATAACTAAAAGGGGTTGTCGCAAAAACAAAGTACCGTATATACTCGTGTATAAGCCGACCCGTGTATAAGCCGACCCCCCTACTTTTGCACCCAAAACCTGGGAAAACATATTGACTCGCGTATAAGCCGAGGGTGGACCCCAGCACAGGTATACAGCCCCCAGCAGTGTGGTATACAGCAGGTCCCCAGCACAGTATACAGCCCCAGCAGTGTGGTATACAGCAGGTCCCCAGCACAGTATACAGCCCCAGCAGTGTGGTAAACAGCAGGTCCCAAGCACAGTATACAGCCCCAGCAGTGTGGTATACAGCAGGTCCCCAGCACAGTATACAGCCCCAACAGTGTGGTATACAGGTCCCCAGCACAGTATACAGCCCCAGCAGTGCCATTATACAGCCCCCCCTCACATTATGGCGCCCCCTCCCTCACAGGATGGCCCCCGCATGCAGCGCTGCACACATACATTACCTGGCTATCAGCTGTCACCCTCCGGTGGCGGATCGTTCTCCTGGCTCCGGGCTGCATCTTCATCTGTGTCTTCCTGCTTGTCACGTGACCGGCCAGGATCGCGATGACGTCATCGCGATGAGTCCCGGCCACAAGCAGGAAGACACAGAGGAAGATGCAGCCTGGAGCCAGGAGCAGCGAATCGCCACCGGAGGGTGACAGCTGATAGCCAGGTAATGTATGTGCGCAGCGCTGCATGCTCGGGCCATCCTGTAAGGGGGGGGCGCTATACTATGAGGGGGGCCTGTATACTGATATGACTCGCGTATAAGCCGAGGGGGGGACTTTTCAGCCCAATTTTTGGGCTGAAAAACTAGGCTTATACGCGAGTATATAAGGTATATTTTATTCAATAGATCTTGAAATAATAATATGGTCCATAATTGGATGGGTTAAATAAACGTTGATAGATATAAGGAAAAAATGCAGCACCAGATTTATTTGTATACATGCACTTTATTTGCTTTGTTCCATCATAAAAGCATATGCAAAAAGTGGGGTAAACTGCTCTTAAAAAGTTTGTACCATGAACAATTGTGCATGTTAATGAATAGGTCTTAGAAAAAAAAATTGGATGTGTTAAAAAAAATGTTCCTGTCCCAAGATATTCTTATATATACTGTATATATATGTCCCTGTGTAACATATGTGTCCGATCATCACACCTGAAGGAGAAAGTACCTCTAAAACACATTGACCAATAAAGTCACTGTTGAATATTTTTAGACATGTTATTTCTGCATGACAGCGCTGTTTTTAACCCTTTCTGATTCTGACATTGCCTATTGTTTGATCCACATTGGGCTGCTGCAGTAGTGGGCTAAGGATTTATAGGGGTTGCAGCTTTTGCAACCACACAAGGTGAGTCTATTATCTTGGTTTTAATCTCAACCTTTTCCCCAAACAAGACCCTATTTGCATCCCGTTGTCTTCCAGTTTTTTCTTTTAAATGTGTTTCAGAAAAAATATAGTTGAAAGATGTGACCGGTGTGACATCTGTCCGTGACTACAAGCACAAAAGGCTATCTTAGACAGACAGCGTACAAGCCGCTCCAATACGCAGTTCCTGAAAAACCTTGAGACTAGTGGTGAGCGAGTATACTCGCTACTATTCGGTATTCACTGAATAGTAGCGGTATTCGGGCTACTCCCTACTCTCCGAGTAGTTATGTGTACTCGGGAGTAGCGAGTAGTCCTAATACTTTCACAGTGTATCTATATATACACTGCGAAAGTAGCCTAAAAGTGAGCAAAAGTTGTTAAAAAATAATAAACTTACATACTCACCTTCCGACGCCTGCATCGGGACCAGCAGAGAAGACATTCAATCGCTGGACAAGGACCTGTCACTACCAGCCAATCAGATGGCCGGTAGCGATCTGGCCAATCAGATGGCACCACGTCACAACCACGTGATCGCTAGCGGCCACCTGATTGGCCAATTTGCAAGGTCCTAGATGAACTGTCAGGACCTTGCAAACTGGCCAATTAGGTGGCCGCTAGCGATGACGTAGCTGTGACGTGGCACCATCTGATTGACCAGATCCCTACCGGCCATCTGATTGGCTGGTAGTGACAGGTGCTTGTCCAGCGATCGGATGTTTTATCTGCCGGTCCCTGTGCAGGCGTCGAACAGGTGAGTATGTAAGTTTATTATTTTTAAACAACCTTTATTCACTTTTAGGCTACTTTCGCAGTGTATCTATAGATACACTGCGAAAGTATTCCTACTCGCTATACTCGCAACGAGTAGCGAGTACCGCTACCTACTCATTGCGAGTATAGCGAGCATGAATATTAAGGTACTCGCTCATCCCTACTTGACACCCATTAACCACTATACATTGATTTGAATTTACAGCAAGGTTTAGGAAATTGCTGCCTATGGAAGGTCTGGAGTCCAAATACAGGAATAAAAGCCAAGCTGGGTCAAAGTCGGGAGGTCAGAAAAAGGACAAAATCAGTATTCATTAGAGTTGTCAGGGAGCTGAGTCAAAACCTATATGGCCAGGTACAGAATCATCAGGCAGGTGAAGTGTCCAAAAAATAGGCCAGGATAACAGGGGGAAAACACCAATACAAGTGTCACGTGCTTAGTTTGCACTGACTTTACCGGATGCTGCTGTATGTGTTGCTTTTCTTTAAGGGCTGCATGAGGTATTGGTGTGAAGGTCTTACCTCCTGTGTTGTGCTCTAGAGCTGCACTCACTATTATGTTTAGCTGCTGGTTGAGTGGTTTAAGTATGACTCACCGGTAATCCCCTCCCACTAGCTTTAAATAGCCTTCCCTCTCCTCTGTCAGACACCGTTTATAGATTTAGTTGACTCTTGGTCATTGAGCTGAGAAGACATCTTGCTGCTGTGCTGAAGCCTCTCCTGAAGTTCTATTGCCATGGGAGAAGCTGTGATACCCGACCTGTGGGTGGAGATAGGCGCCCTCAGCCTATGGCTAATCAGGAGCTTAGGGTAAAGGGTAGCGGCTCGGAACTCCTCACCATCAGAGGTATCTCCGAGATCAGGGCAAGCCAGGGACCCCAGCATCAGGCTCAGGTTAGGCTCTCCTGACCCCCTTTGCCCATCACACCATCAAGTTACCTGATTCCCTCACCTCCCAAGCGTGACAACAAGACAACAAAGTAGCCAGATGAACCAAATGCTATATCTGGCAGCTTGCAGCAGAAAGCTGAAGGTAGTAGTATGGTGTGGTGCTTTCCAATAGGCTGAAGCTAGGAGTTAATGAGTTCAGCTGGACAGAGCACACACACCTCCACACTGTCAGACTGTGAAGCACTGCAGGTCCAAGCCACTATAACCTTAGTGGATGAGTGGAGCCTGTGCTTTCCAGAGATACTATTTCTGACTTCTCTATCACCAGCACCACCTACAGTGTGAATATGGCGGTGTCTGGTGACAGAATCTGAAGTCGTAGCAGCAGTCTCTGGTGTTGATGTAAAAACCGGGCACCATATCCAAGGATGAGCTGTCCCTGGCTGTCTTCACCCGGTGCCATTCCAGATGACTTTCAAGTCTCTCCTTATGGTTTGGGCAGCATGAATCGCCTGACAGGTTCCCTTTAATTCATCAGCTGCCCCAAATGTTTTGCTATGATGTCATTTGCCTTAACAATGCACAATTTGCAGCTTGTTTCCCAAAAACGATGTGTCATTTCGAGTGTCTGGTGCTCACATTCCTGGCTTATAAAATGTGTATTTCAGGAATGGTGTGGGAGAAAAAGCCTCAGCCCTCTATGATCTTACTGCTCATATCTTCCGAAGTATAAAAATAAAATGTTCAGGTTTCAAGGAGCAAATGACAAAGCGTTGCTTCGTTAGAGGGTGGTGCTCGTTTAGAAAGGTCGTTTAGGGATTATAATGACTGAGGTTAAAAAATGTATATATTAATCGATATAATAATTATTAATTATTATTACTATTATTTACCCCTTCAGCTTTGACTTTTGGAGTAAAAAAAAAAATGTTGAAGGAAGGGGTTAAAGAAACACTTTTATAGTAAGCATTTGTTTTTGTTTATATACATTAGTTCTGTGCCGAAAAAGCCTTGAAACTCCGTACCATAAAACATGATGGATTTTCCAGACACCGTTTTATATGATTTCGCCCCCACCTCTGCTCTAACAAGTCCTAAAAAGTTATTGATTTACAGCATACATTTTCATTCACGAGTCCCCGCAACTATGGGGGAGCGGACATGTTCATGTTTAGTTGGATTATACGGAATGTGTCTAACGCTGGAGAGAAGCCGGTAGTGATTGATATTTTTACGTTGCGTGACAATGCAGCTGGTTTGACTTAAGGCTTCACCACCCTCTCTGTTGGTGCCTATAATCATGTGTTTCCAATTCCATTCTATCCTACGGTCCTAACACTGGGATCTTTGTCATTGAGACCACTGGTCAGACGAGATGTGGGAAGAAAGATTTCTTGGGTGGTATTTAGGCATCGTCTATTCATTCATGTCAGTTTATGACCTGAAGTTGATCCAGTGAGAAAACTCATTCGGAGACAAATGTTGCCATAAAGAACTGTGAGGATATTGATAACTGAGTCTATTGTTGCTAGATCCATAACTCTAATTTTCATGAATGTCGAAGAGCAATTTTAACCATTTTGGCCTCAACAAACCTACTGTAGTAATATTAATTTACAAAAAAATATTATCTTAATTGTAATTTAAAAATGACTAGAGATTAGAGAAGAGCAGACCCATGTAAGTTCAGATTCTAGGGGTTCAGCTGGACTTTTTATAAAGTTATGTTCTGGACCCAAACTTGACCCAAGCCTCATTGGAAGTCACTGATTGGACAGTTCGGCTCTCTGTCTACATACAGTCAGCCACAAGCAAAACACTTACAGGGGAGGGCGGGGTTTTGTCAATTGCTGGTACACCCTACATCGATAAAGCTGATTTTACCCCCAGTGCTAGTCATTCAGACACTGCAAGTGGCTCACACTGAGCCGAGCATCAAGTGTACCTGAGCACCATGATGCTCGCTCCAGTAATTTGCATATGTAGAGCACCAGAACTCAAAATCCGACCATTGAAAATTTCTGTAAAGCCTGTGTTCGGTACGAACACTTAACTTTAAAGTCTGGTTCCAGATATGAAGAAGTTAATGCAGCACTCCAGGTCCTCCAATACGTCCAGCTTTATTAAAAATGTTTAAAAACACATTAGGGAGAGGTGCGGTGTATGGGACTAGTGATGGGCGAATCCTAAATTACTTGGAATCGCTTGACTCTAGCGAGTCCGAGCCCAGGACTCGCTACTCGTTGCGAGTCTAGCGAGTCCAATGTTAATGAATGGGGAAGCGAGTAATAGCGAGTAGTGTGAGATTTACAAATCGCAGATGTGTGTCGGAAGCTTCAGCCTGAAGCAATCCTAGTTGTGTCATTTATTTGCATTGGACTCGTTTACTTTGTAAGTAATCGCTGACTCGCACAGATAAGATCCTGTCTCCTCTGTGCAGGCTGCCAGCTCCAGGGTCCTAGAGCCCGCCTGCTGCCTGATGTAGCAGAGCTGAGATTGTTCTCAGTCTGCTCATTTCCTGTGTACAGACATGAATGTCTGTGCACAGAGATGATGTAGCAGAGCTGAGATTGTTCTCAGTCTGCTTATTCCCTGTGCATAGACATCTATATTTATGCACAAGGGATGTAGCAGAGAGGACATCGCGTTTTGGACTGCGTCGGACGGAAGAGGATTTTTTTAATTAAAGATGGAGTCCCTAATGGCTTTTTTTTTTATTTCTAATAAAAAATTTTCCTTGTGTTGTGTTTTTTTTAAAACAATTTAATAGAAATTCATGGCGGTCATGTCTAATATTGGCGTGACCGCCATAAATTTCGGGCTTAGGGCCAGCTGATAATACAAAGCTGGCCCTAACCTCTTTATTACCCAGCGTGCCACCGCCACCAGGGCCGCTGGAAGAGCGGGGTTCAGCGCCAGAGGATGGCGCTTCAATGAACGCACCATCTTCTGGGGCGGCTGCGGGCTGCAATTTGCAGCGGGGGGTGCCCAGAAAGCTTGGGCATCCCTGCGCTGCGGATTCCAGCCCCCAGCTGCTTAGCTGTACCTGGCTAGACATAGAAATTGCGCGGAGCCCCACGCATTTTTTTTTAATTATTTCATGAAATTCTGAGATTCTGACTCTGAGACTCTGACTCTGAGACTCTGACTCTGAAATTCATGAAATAATTAAAAAAAAATGCGTGGGGCTCCGCGCAATTTCTATGTCTAGCCAGGTACAGCTAAGCAGCTGGGGGCTGGAATCCGCAGCGCAGGGATGCCCAAGCTTTCTGGGCACCCCCCGCTGCAAATTGCAGCCCGCAGTTGCCCCAGAAGATGGCGCGTTCATTGAAGCGCCATCCTCTGGCGCTGAACCCCGCTCTTCCAGCGGCCCTGGTAGCGGTGGCACGCTGGGTAATAAAGAGGTTAGGGCCAGCTTTGTATTATCAGCTGGCCCTAAGCCCGAAATTTATGGCGGTCACGCCAATATTAGACATGACCACCATGAATTTCTATTAAATTGTTTTAAAAAAAACACAACACAAGGAAAATTTTTTATTAGAAATAAAAAAAAAAGCCATTAGGGACTCCATCTTTAATTAAAAAAATCCTCTTCCGTCCGACGCAGTCCAAAACGCGATGTCCTCTCTGCTACATCCCCTGTGCATAAATATAGATGTCTATGCACAGGGAATAAGCAGACTGAGAACAATCTCAGCTCTGCTACATCATCTCTGTGCACGGACATTCATGTCTGTACACAGGGAATGAGCAGACTGAGAACAATCTCAGCTCTGCTACATCATCTCTGTGCACGGACATTCATGTCTGTACACAGGGAATGAGCAGACTGAGAACAATCTCAGCTCTGCTACATCATCTCTGTGCACGGACATTCATGTCTGTACACAGGGAATGAGCAGACTGAGAACAATCTCAGCTCTGCTACATCATCTCTGTGCACGGACATTCATGTCTGTACACAGGGAATGAGCAGACTGAGAACAATCTCAGCACTGCTACATCATCTCTGTGCACGGACATTCATGTCTGTACACAGGGAATGAGCAGACTGAGAACAATCTCAGCACTGCTACATCATCTCTGTGCACAGACATTCATGTCTGTACACAGGGAATGAGCAGACTGAGAACAATCTCAGCACTGCTACATCAGGCAGCAGGCGGGCTCTAGGACCCTGGAGCTGCACAGAGAAGACAGCTGGACTCGGCTCGCAAAGAAACAGCAGTTATCTGCGAGTTTCCCTGCTATCACTGGCACAGTAGCCAGTGATTACTCGCGAGTCTAATGCAAACAATGGCAATCGTAGTTTTGTCAGCGTTTCTGACAAAACTAGGATTGATATTGATTAGCATTAGACTCGCGAGTAATCACTGGGAAACTCGCCGAGTACCGAGTCCTGCGAGTCCCTTACTACTCGCCGAGTAACGAGTCCTAGCGAGTAGATTCGCCCATCCCTATATGGGACTATAGACTATTTCTAGCCGTCTAGCTCTTCAACGGGTCCCGGTGCCCACATGAGGTGCCATATAATTGGGCAATGTCTCTAGCAGTGAGACTTCTAGGGGACAGTAGTATACCTGATGGAACACTCAATTATTATCTTTTGCCAGTTTTATGCAGTATTAGACTAATATACATCATTATGAAAGCGGATGCATGCAGAGATTATGTAGAACACCAAAGGCATCTATTAGGGTACTCTACAGCTATATAGCCTTAAAGGGGTTGTCTCGTCTGAAATGATAATTCTACAGTCACTCTATTTGACTGCAGACTTATCCATCCTCCCAGTGGTCGCACTGTTTTGCCGATCAGTTCCTGTCCCGGCAAAAAAACATCCAAGCATCAGCTAAATAGGTGAACATTTATTTCACCAGGTAACACCTTTAAAATGAATCTGTCAACAGGTTTTTGCTATGTAAGTTGAGGACAGCAGACTGTAGAAGTTAAAAAACAGAAAGCAGCTATGCTTCTCTTATCAGGCTCTGTGCAATTGTTTAAAACCGGGGGGGGATGGAAAACTCCATGCCTTGAGTACCACCAACAGGTCATGTTTTCAGGATCTCCTTAGTATTGGACAGGGGTTGGAATCATTACCAGTGCAGGTGATTATATCATCACCTGTGCAACACTAAGAATATCCTGAAAACGTAATCTGCTGGCACCTCCCAAGGACTGGAGCTCACCACCCCACTTAAACTAGTGGCTTAATAATTAACTTTGCAGGACTAGAAAGTCACACTTAAAGCAGTCCAACACACCCCCTGCAGTGATTTACCTTTCACTGTCAATGCACAATTTCTATAGAGAGCCTGGTGTGGGCAGGGGCAGCTCTCTCATCTCTGCAGTATAGCTAAAACTAAATTCTTTGGTTGTGTCAGAACAGCTGCAGCCAGTAATCTATGTGATATATCATCGGCTTCAGGATTCTTTGTCTACATTATATTGCTGTCAGATGAGGCAGCATAAACCTGCTGACAGATTCCTTTTAAGTAGAAACACCAATAAAATAATGTACTTCCAAAGTTCGTGGGTAGAATGTAATAGATGAGTTTCCTTAATATTAATCTTTCATTGTAAACTTCCCACTTCCTTTTTTACCCATCTCCAAAATGGCAGGTCAAAATGAACTTTGCATTTTTTCATATTAACAATATCAATACTCAATACTCAAGAAAATATTATAAAACTTGTAATAATCCTAAAAACACATTACTTGTAGTGGTGAGCTTAGTTAATGGAGGTCCTAGTGTATTGTTTTTCACGACTTGTATGGACACTTCATATGTTTCTCCTGGTGCAAGTCCTTGCTGTTCGAAAGATGTAACAGAGCTTTCCAAACTAGTGCTGATCTCTCCATTCTGTTTTTTCTGCAATGAAGAAATATTGTAAACTATATCAAAAATATGAGAAGCTTTCGACAAAAATAAAAAGTCCAATGGTGAAATCATTATTATATTTTTAACTTTTTTGAACCTTTTCGAAACTGTTTTGGTCCAGAGGCAATTTTTAGGGGTTACTCTTCAGAAATGATAATTCACCTCTGATGTGGTGCGCATCGTCTGCCATCAAACATCTGCGTAGTTATTAAAAACTAAAATGCGCCACTTGATGCTAGGAGTCAGCGACATCCTTTGGGGGCAAAGCTATCTCCAAAGAACACATTTCAGATTGAATGAATTCTTTATTGTTCATGATTGATGTAGAAGTAGAACTGACTGACAAAACATGTAGCAATCATGGAAAAAGGCTACATGTCGTAACGGTTGGTTTCCAACAACCCAAGACATTTCATAATAGAAACTTTTCTTTTAAAGAGAACACTTTGCATCTAAAAATGTTTCTTATCTACGATGTGCCATAAACTCCTGGACAATTTATTCATGTATTTCAAGGTATGCAATGAAAATTGCTTTCGGAATAAGACAATTTGTTGACTTTTGAAACACAAAGAATGTTCAAATATTATTGCTTATAAATTATGATTTTTTACTGTAAGCTTAAAAGTATCTTAAAGGGGTTGTCTACCACTGGGACAACCCCTTCTGAATCCACATGTCTACCACGGTAAAATTAAAGCGCTGTACTCACCTCCTGGGCTGGTGCCATTACAATGGTGTTGTTAATCGTGGATCCGGCGCTCACTTGGGCACTGTGACATCTCATGAGCACCACATCCAATCACCACCGGCTTCTCTCTCCCCGCCTTCGGACCCAATGAGTTAATCAACAGGAAGTGAGCGTTGAGGCTGTCTCTCACTTCCTGTTGATATCTCATTTGGTCCAAAAGTGGGAAGACAGAAGCCGGTGGTGATTGGATGTGGGGCTTTGAGGCATCACTATGTCTCACAAGCCCTTGAGCTGCAGTTACAGAAATGACTGGAACCGAGCCCACACAGGAGGTGAGTACAGGCTATTTTGTTTTACCTGGGGATCATACAGAATCAAATGGGGTTGTCCTAGTAATGAACGAAGCTGTCTAAGCAGCTATCTATCTAAATGATTGATGGACCTTATTCATTCACATTAGATCATGTCATCTCATGATCTATCTTCAACAGTCAGCACCACATTGCATACAGCAGGACATGGAATGTAAGTCTCTTTAGCAACCTTTCTAACAGGATATTTGCCATAATATACATATTAAAAAATAAATTTGTAAATTTCTTACTATATTTTGGAAGATAAGTTTCCAAGTATCAAAGGAAATATCTAGAGGTTCCCACTCCACATCAACAGACGTCTCCTTTATGGTTTTAAACCTTAGGTCATCAGTGGTTGGCAGGTCTGAAACGATGATGTTTAAGTTATTACATACATAATATTGGTAATTATAATACATAATCACTATAAAATAGGCAAACGAAGGTAATAATAAATAAATAATAAATAATTAAGTCAAATTAGGAATAGATCTACTCGATCAGTTGAGTTGAGTTGCTCCTAAACAATGGTTCTTACCCTGGAGGACTAGCATAAACTACGTTACATTTATTACTGCCCCTGGTAAAGAAGAAATGTCATCAAAAATTGTATTTACCTAATTCCCTTCTAAATATGTAAGTAAAGTGGTGTAAGTGAATTAAAATACTGATTGGAGTCTCCATGGTTTCCAGTGCTGCTCTGGTCTTTTGTTGGCTCACATATCACTCTTCAGCTTTGCCGGCTCATGTGCTATGTGGTGCGATGATTCCTTTCCAATGACCCTGCTGAGATTCCTTTTGCTTTAATAACAGTTGCTCTTCCTTATTACCACTCCCTTCTTTTATTTAAACTCACTCCTGGCTTTCTCATGTGCCAGTTATTGATCTTCTAAGCTGATCTCCCTGAGAAAGTTGCTACTTTCACAACTATGTAATTGCTTTTGTTCTTTTATACCCACTTGTTTGTTGTTTTTGTGTTGTCATATGTAGTAGTAAGACTTTTGTTTTGTTGCCCTACTCATTAGCCTGCGCTAGCTAGGGCCAGCCAGAGCTTTGGCATGTGACCACGCACAAGAGGAAGGACATGCCTAGGGATTCTTGGGAGCCCGTGGCGCAGGCCCAAGTGAGTGTCAAGCAGTCAGCCCTACCATGTCTCCCTATTGTTAGGGCTCCTATTTAACCTTGTCTCTAGTCTGTCCCTTTCTTTGGCACCACGCACTAGGTGTCTCTTGTGACACGTGCTGGCTGCAACTATACAGTGGCCTAATTTTGACTGCTGACCTTCAATATTTCATCAAGGTAGACACACGCTCTGACAAAATAGTAAAATCGCAGCTGGTGATAGCCCACTCATAGGCTGCAGACTGCACATGACCACAAAAAGTCACCTTTCTCTTCAGGAAAAACAGTTACAATATTGCTGGCACAGCGCCTCTGAAGAAGTGTATAAATTGTTTTTATTTTAATTAGCATACTAAATTTATTAAGCCGGTTGTTGTCTAGTCATGGACAATGCCTTTAAATTTACAATGTGAATTATCGTTCTTCATTTATTTTCAATATCTTTGTGTATATCTTATCATTTTTTTAAATTTTATTCACTCTAACATCCATAATTTCCCTTGGGATCAATAAAGTGTATCGCATCATATCGTCTTATAGTATTTCTTCCATACACTGTTTTTAGAAGGACAAGTCAATGTGAATTTACACTTACGTGTGGCCACCCTGGCGCTTACTGGGATACTCTTTTGGTCCCTCAAGATGGCGTATACACGGACAAAGTATTCTACTCCAGGTTCAAGTTCTCTAATCGTGGCTGTGGTCTGATCTCCAGGGACTCTGAAATCAAACTCTAAGCCACCAGGACTTGTGGGAACATAGGTGATGAGATATTGAGTAACTTTGATCTTGTTGGCCCATTCGAGGTTCATGGTTTTAGTGGTTACATCTGTCACAACTAAATCTTCTGGGGGTGAGACTGTTGGATTCAACAACAACAAAAAACAATAAGATTTAGGTTTGGAAACCAAATATATTTGTCATACAACCTTAATTGTGTTTTTGGTAAAAATCTTGACTTTCGTACAGAAGTATATGATGACATATTAGGACCATACTTCATCAAGCTTTGCCGATCAGGCCACCTTTGTGAACTCAGAGAGAAATGATAATTAACGGAACTAAGGAGGTTAATAAGGTGCTCACTCACTCGAAGAACAGTGGGTGCCTTCAAGACAGACAAAAATAAATAAGATATGTATTTTGCGCTTTTACATTTTGTTTTCGTTCACTTCTAAAAAAAAATTATTTACACAATTCTGACAAATAAGGGAAAACATTGCGCGGCCAACACATTTGTTCCGAACGATCTCCGACTCAGATAAATTTATAATCTAGTTTCCTAACACCATAAATATACATAAACAGGAAACCAACGTGCCCAAAGGAATCCGATCTGAAGAGAGGAGCGCTACTCAATTGCCGGTGTCCTACTGAAAGCTAAACTGTTATATTGAGTAGTTTATCTATCTATCTATCTATCTATCTATCTATCTATCTATCTATCTATTAAAATAGAAAAAGAAGCAGATATAAATGGTGGGGTGCAGGCAGACCAAACTTTCCTTTGCAAAGTGTGCTTGAGCCCGAAATATTGTCACCTATGCCCATGCTGGAATAAAAATTATTTTTGTGCATTAGAACTTGAGTGCTGTGACCGCATCATTAATTTGTATCTATCTATTGATTTATCTGTCTAGTGGTGCGACATTTTGACCTATGCAGAGGTCTTTGTCAAGCAGTTAAGAAGTGCTTGAGTGCTTGAGAAAGACCTCTGATAAGCCGGAACGTTGCCTCACTTGGGGCTGGATTAACCCCTTCCCGACATATGACATATGAGGACGTCATGGGCTGGTAAGGGGTGTTCGATGTGAGCTCCGGTGTGGCACTCACATCAAACAGCCGACATCTCAGCTGATCTCGTCAGCTGAGATGTGAGGGCAACAGCACCAATTGGATCTGGGATCCGATCGGCGCTGATAACTCCTTGGATCCCGTTGTCAATCACTAAGGGTACCTTTACACGTCGCTACTGGAGGATTGATACAACCCGCTACAGGCTGCAAATGTAGCTTGTAGCGTCAATATAGCCCGTAGTAGCAGCGTGTGAAGACAAGACGAGACAGCCGGCAACAGATACATCTGTTTCCGAGCACTGCTCGAAAACAGATGGCTACAAAGCCGATTGTAGCGAGCTGTATCGGCGTGTAAAGAAGGAACAGAAGGGTTGTTTCTACACCATGCTATGTAACTGGGCGTGACACAGGGTCCGGGTTTCCGCGCCCCCTTCAGCGATCATTGGAGGAAGCTCCTGCGTTGCGATTGGTTGTCGCCGCACAGGGCGGCATATTTAAGGAGCTGACGAGTCACACTACACAATTGCTCGAGCGTCAAGTATTAATCAGCCTCCTGCGATGCCTGCCCAATCATGGTATTATTGCTTTGTCCTATCAGCGTACGGACGTCTCGTAATCCACAATTGTAGCACGACTATGTGCTGTCCCTGCTGCACCAGGTACACCCATAGTAGCTAGTTGTAGCGGTGTGTAAATGAGCTAAGATGAGCTACAGATGGCTACTTGAGACACCCGGCGATGTATCTAGCTATAGATGTTGCGTAGCGTAGCGCACCTTGTGGCGGCGTGTAAAGGAGGTGCGTTTACCGTTTGTAACCGTTTGAGCATGCTCGTGCACGTGAAGTAGCAGGTTGTATCCATCCTCCAGTAGCGGCGTGTAAAGGTACCCTGACAGCGGGATCCAAGGCGGCCGCGGCAGGGAACGCACTTTTCCCCGCCTGCTCCGGAGATCCTGTGATAGTATCGTGGGATCTCCAGTGCTCACATGACAGCCCGGGGTCCTGGCTAGACCCCGGATGCTGTCACAGAGCGGTTCTATATTGTGGTTGGCAGGCCGCGATTCTGGGAGATACAGATGAGCTGAATTTTTTTCCACTACCTAGATACCAGTAAAGGTATACATGTTGGGTGTCTACGAACTCATACCAATCCGAGGCATCACCTCGTCATGTCGGTTTTACCATATAGTGAACATGGCAACTAAAGTACCCAAAAAACAAACTTGTGATTGCACTTTTTTTGCAATTTTCACTGCATTTAGAATTGTTTTGCAATTTCCCTGTACACTATATGGTAAAATAAATTTTGTATATGAAGTACAACTCGTCCCGCAAAAACAAGCTGTCATATGTACTATATTGGCGAAAAAATAAAAAAAGTTATGGCTCTTGGAGCAGGGGAGCAAAAACGAAATGAAAAAAAAAATTCCTGGGTCATGAAGGGGTTAAAGTCCACATTTTTTCTACATGCTGGAGTGCTGCCTGATTTTTTTTATCATACTATATCTATCTATCTATCTATCTATCTATCTATCTATCTATCTATCTATCTTTTATCATCTATCTATCGTATCTACTATCTATCTATCTATCTATCTATCTATCTATCTATCTATCTATCTATCTATCTATCTATCTATATCTATCTATCTATCTATCTATCTATCTATCTATCTATCTATCTATCTATCTATCTATCTATCATCATCTATATTTCGAGCTATCTATCTATTTTTTCTATCTATTTATCTATATATTTCTCAAATGTCAAAAACTAACACGAGTCTAATTATTTTCCTCTATGGACCTTCTATTTGTATAACTGAAAAAAGAACATTATTTTTGGTTCCTACATGGAGCTACAGATTACATTGAAGGGATCAGTGTTTTATTTATCCTTCATTTCAGCATCCATACCCTACAATGAACGAATAAGTACATTGATATGACTTCAATTATATAAGGAGATACATACAAATCAGCTATCTCCCTAAGTGAGGAAAAATATCCGTTTTGAAGCAGCTCTCAGTGGTTGCTTCCCTTTGTGTCGACATCCAATCCTTTAACAAGGCTTCAAAAATGTGAACATTAGCCAAGCAAGATACCTATCTGCAGAGCACCTTTTTATACATGCCCCTCATTAGTACAAAACTGGGTTTGATGCCCTTGATTTAACCTTGATTGGCGGAGAGGGCTACTAGCTCTCATTAAAGGGAGCCTGTCAGCAGATTTTGCTATGTAAGCTGAGCACAGCCTGTGGAGTGGTTAAAAAACAAAAAGCAACTGTGCTTATCTTATCAGTGTGTGTGCTATTGTTTACTTAAACTAAAGACTTTATCACCTGGTGATTACCATTACAGGACTACTTTGTCATGCACATGACAATCCTACTCTGTTGAGAGCCTGATGTGGGAAGGGGCAGCTTTCTCAGCTCTCTACACCTAAATTCTTTGCTTATGTGAGAACGGCTGCACCCAGTAATCTATGTGATTCATCATTGGATTCAGGGTTTCTTTGCCTACATTATGTTGCTGTCAGATGTGGTATCCAAAAACCTGCCGACAGATTCCCTTTAAGGCAGGGATGGGGAACCTCAGGCCCCAGGGCCGAATGCAGCCTCGATGACTTTTTTGCGACCCCCGGGCAGATTCTTGGCGACCACAGTGCTCAACCTGGCAGACATGTTTTGCTGACTGTCTGCCCTTTAAATCCAGCTCTCCAGTGTTCTCTATGCCTCAGCCGCCCCAGTGAGGTATATGCTCCCAGCCTCTCCTGTGATGTCTAGGGCTCTAGCAAACCTGGAAAAGAAGTTGAGAAGAAACATGACCAATATCACCCACGCCAAAGAGAAGCAGCCCAAGCCACCACAGTAGGGTGAGTCGTTTGTTTAACCAAATATAGCTGGGTAATTTTCAAATTGATAATTTTGTGTGGCCCCCGAAGGATTGTAGAAATTTCCAAATGGCCCTTGGCAGAAATATGGTTCCCCACCCTGCTTTAAGGAGACTAATTTTAAATGGAGCATTATTGGAATTGCTCCTTTGGGAAATATTCAAGTCAGATCTATCTCAGAGGGTAGGGCCACCTATTGGAGGACTAATGGTGGCTTCACACCTGGCGACGTTGCTAGCGACATCGCCGAAAAAGTGACGTATCAGCGATGTCGCTAGCGACGTCGCGCTGTGTAAACGCGCGGCGCGACCGCGTTTTATCGCCGGTCGCAGGTTGACAGGTTTACGGGAAGAACCGTAAACCTGTCAACCTGCGACCTGCGATAAGGCTGGATCGCGCCGTGTGACATCGCCAGAGCGATGTCGGTGGCGATCCAGCCTATACCGCAGGTTGCTGCGGATCGCTCGCTGGGCTAAGCCCAGCCCAGCGAGCGATGTCACCGCCCGCATCGCTGCTGTGTGACAGCTGGCTAGCGATGTCGGAACCGAGCGGGCACCCGAGCATCGCTTCCGACATCGCTGGCCAGATCGTGATGTGTGACGGGACCATTAGTGTCTGGCTTTCTAATGAGCTCTGAAACATGAACTGATCAAGGATTGGTAGAGCGTCAGACGTTGACTAATAGGGTGGCAGCTCTAGTAGGTGGCTCTAACGATATATGTGAATTTGAATGTCTAAGAAATAACCATAATTCTGCATATTTCCTGCATATTTATCTCCAATTTGGCCACAACGATGAAACCTACCTTCTATAATGCTCTGCATGCTTTAGAAAAGTGAACACAGATGTGTTACACTGCAATTCAATATCTAATGTGTAAATTACTCAGACCCCAACAAAGCTTGTTCCAGGTGTGCCAGCCATGGTTCAGAGATTTTTATCATCACAGTTTAAATGGTAATGAGAGAAGAGCATAATATGATCCACTCAACGTGCTCCAACAGCTAGGTGTGAAATTTCTGCTTTTCGGTTTAGCATGAAGGATTCATATTAACTAAAAAAGCAACTATAGGCCTAATTTTTTTTTATCAAAATATGTTGAAAACTAAAGATTATTTTAGCTAAATGGATTAACATACCTTCAGAGCAGAACTCTCCAATAAAGCCTTCATCACAAATGCACTGTCCATTAACGCAACGGCCTTGGTTGTTGCAGTTGTTGAAGCAGGTGAGTTCACCGCAATTGTCTCCCGTGAATCCTTCATTACACACACACTGTCCGTCGATACATTGCCCTCTGTCATTACAATCATCAGGGCAGCGAAGTTCACCACAGTCATCACCCATGAATAGATTGTCACATATACATTTTCCGTTAACGCAGCGACCCCTGTGGTTGCAATCATTGGGGCATCTTAGTTCTGAGCAATCGTTCTCCCATGAACCCATCATCGCATATGCATTGACCATTGACGCATCGTCCTCTGTTGTCACAATCGTTGGGGCATCTTAGTTCATTGCAGTCCTGTCCCATGAATCCGTCATCACAAATGCACTGACCGTTTACGCACCGGCCTTGGTTGTTGCAGTCATTGGGACACCTCAACTCGCTGCAGTCAAGTCCCATAAACCCTTCATCACACACGCACTGGCCGTTTACACATCTCCCTCTATTGTTACAATTACTGGGGCAACTTAGTTCACTGCAGTCGTCACCCGTAAATCCTTCATCGCAAATACATTGGCCATTGACACAGCGCCCTTTATTGTTACAGTCACCGGGGCACCTCAGTTCACCGCAATCTTCGCCCATGTATCCAACATCGCAGACACATTGCCCATTAACGCAACGGCCTTTGTTATTGCAGTCATTGGGGCACCTGAGATCACCACAGTCTTCTCCGATGAATCCTTCCTTGCAAACGCACACTCCATTTACGCAACGTCCCCGGTTGTTGCAGTTGTTGGGACAGCTCAGCTCGCTGCAATCATCCCCAGTGAATCCATCATCACAGACACATAGTCCATTAACACATTTCCCCTTATTGTTGCAGTTGTTTGGACAGGCCAGTTCACCGCAGTCTTCCCCCGTGAACCCTTCTTCACAATAGCATACACCGTTTATACAACGGCCACGGTCAAAACAGTCATTAGGACAAATCAATTCGCTACAGTCCTCCCCGGTGTAGGGATGATCACAGACACACTCGTTATCCACACAACGTCCTCGGTTGTTGCAGTTGTTTGGACAGAGGGATTCACTACAGTCCTCACCCACGAAGTTCTCGTCACACACACATTGGCCGTTCACACACTTTCCATGCTCACTGCATGGCACGGGGCACACTTCTTCACTACAGTCTTCTCCAGCAAAGCCATCAAAGCAAACACAGACTCCATTAACACATTTTCCTTGGTCATTACAATCATTCAGGCAGGCCAATTCACCGCAGTCATCTCCGGTGTACTCTGGATTGCAAACACATTTTCCGTCCACACATATCCCTCTGTTATTGCAGTTTCCTGGACATTCTGCTTCTGTACAGTTGGGTCCTTTCCATCCAGGCTCACAAATACAGCCACAAGTCTCAGTGCTGTAATTCCCACGTCCATGCAGTAAGGCTTGGTTTCCACTGTACCTGCAGAAATGAACATTGTCGGTTAATTAAAGTTAGTATAGATCAAATTTTCAATAAAGAATTTTCACAATATTTATATTGGTGACTTGCCCTGAAAGGGAATCTGTCACTAGGAGTTTGCTACCCAATCTCAAAGCATCATAATGAAGGGGCAGAGATTCTGATTCTGTGGAGCTCAGTATAACTCCACTCATCTCATGGTATAATCTAGCCAACATCACCAATTGGAAACTTTCTGCCTATGCACAGTGTACACAGAGTCAGTGTTGGGAGCGGGTTATATAGAGCTCATGAATATGCTTGACTACCTGTTAGAAGTTTAATAGTCGTCTAGTAATAATCTCTTGCCCATAAAACTGTGGTTTTATGAAAATGGTGGTAAGCAGTACCACAAATCCATACATTGTGTAGTGGTCATGAATTGTACTGCAATTTCTCCCATACAATGTGAATGGGTTCTTGCAGTACTCTTCAGGGACACAACACAATGTATCGAGCTGTTCCACTTCCGGTGCAGCACTGCCTCTTTAATCTGGTTGGGTGTGGAAAGTCAGAGTTTTTACAATCCAAGATAGTATTTCGGCTATAGGGGCTAGCAGTCATGGAATGGATGGATACAATATAGTGTTGATACATGCACTAAAGATACAAAAGATGTATAACTATAACTAGGGTCCATAATGGCCAAAACTGTGTGAGCTCTATTGCTACCTACAGTTTGTAGAATTAACTGTAATTAGGTGAAGAAATAAATATTAATGTATTTTTTAATTCATAAACCATATTTCAGATGCTAACTCGCATTTCAGTTACACAGAGGTAAACATGATATCATGGCAAAAAAATCCCTATATACTTTAGGTTAAAGTTATCTAACACGTAGATTTTCAGAAGACCAGGAATTAAAGATGAGTCAACTGGACTTTAAGGTTTGGTATTTGCAAAAACACAGACTTTTAAAAAATTTTCAGTATTCGAGTTCGGGGTTTGGGTGCTTTACGTATGTAAATCACTGGAGCGAGCATCGCTGTGCTCGGGTACATTCGGTGCTTGGCCCAGTGTGAGCCACTTGAAGGGCTTGATCGGCTCACACTGGGAGTAAAATCAGTGTTATTGGATGTAGTGGGTATAGATGAACGAACCTTACAAGCTTCAGTTGAGTTCGGGTTGCCAAACGTTTTGAGCATTGCTGTGCTCAGGTACAGTTGGTTCTTGGCTCAGTGCAAGCCATGTGCAATGTTTGATCGGCTTGCATTGGGCTTAAAGGGATCCTGTCACCCCAAAACACTATAAACCTATTAAAACCTGTCCCTACAGCATATTAACACTTTCCCTACACTCCTTTTACCTCCTAAATGCACATAATGAAAGTGAATAAAAACGTTTTTACAGTACCTCATTACTGATGATAATGAGTGACTATGCTATTCATAGTCACTCATCCAGACTGCCCCTCTTCATACTAGACGCCTCAATAGGTGTGATCTTCATGATAGATTCAAATTGCAGCCTCTCTGCGCGCCTCCCGCTGTGTCCTGTGTCTGCCCGGCTTCAGCGTGGGGCTGTATGACGCGACCCGCGTCATTTCCGGCGCGGGTGACGTATTTACAGCCGCTGCCGCTGTTAGCTTCAATTCCGCACTGCGCATGCGCATGCGCAGTGCGCATTTTGAAGCTGACACAGCGACGCGGCTGTACGACGTCACCCGGCTCCGGAAATGACGCGGGTCGCGTCATACAGCCCCACGCTGAAGCCGGGCAGACACAGGACACAGCGGGGAGGCGCGCAGAGAGGCTGCAATTTGAATCTATCATGAAGATCACACCTATTGAGGCGTCATAGTATGAAGAGGGGCAGTCTGGATGAGTGACTATGAATAGCATAGTCACTCATTATCATGAGTAATGAGGTACTGTAAAAACGTTTTTATTCACTTTCATTATGTGCATTTATTAGGTAAAAGGAGTGTAGGGAAAGTGTTAATATGCTGTAGGGACAGGTTTTAATAGGTTTATAGGTGTTTTGGGGGTGACAGGATCCCTTTAAAAGCATGGTTTTTGGGTGTAGTGTGTGCCACCCCCGGAAGTCTTTTACTTATGGACGGCTGTAAGTGGATGGAGAGCTGAACTGCCAATCAGTGGCTTCCATGGAGGATTGGGTCAAGTTCAGGGTTACAAACAGTGCACTAAAAAGTTTGGCTGCAGCACCCAAACTCGAACTTCCAACAGTTTGCTCATCACTAGCAGTGTATGCAAAAAAAATGACAAAACTCTGCCTTTCTTCCCCAGAAGTGTTTTGTTTATGGCTGTCTGTATGTGGAGGGAGAGCTGAACTGCCCAATCAGTGACTTCCAATGAGGTTCAGGTCAAGTGTGGGTCCAGAACAGAACTTTATCTAAAGTCCAGCTGAAACCCCAGAACCCAAAGTTCCACTGGCTTTCTCATTCTTACCAGGCATCTATGTTTATTCATTGCTTCCGCTTCCTGACTTTCCTATCCAACACATGATGTTAAGGGTTGGAAAAGGCTTGGGCTGTTTGCATTATATACTGCCTCTTCTTGTAAGTAAACTACCACTAAAGGTGCATCACAGCAGCTTAGTCTTGTCTTTTCATAAGGTACATATATACCTTCAAATCAATGGGTGGATTGGAAGAGATAGCTGTCAGCTGAATTCTTCTGATGTGCATGGCTATTCTAATAACTATTAAAAATACAAAAGTTCAGCAATCAAGCTGAACTATAGAGACAAAGAATGAGTTGAGTTATTTTAATATTCTTGCCTTGCGCAAAAGAGCTTATCCCACCAATGCTCATTTCTGGAACTCGTATCGATCAGGAGAATGTATGTATGATAAATGTCTGTGGTTGAAAAATCCCTTAAAGGGAACCTGTCACCTACCTAAAACCTCCCAGACTATCACTACCTGTCCCTGCATCTTCCTATTACTATCGTAACTATCCCTCTCTGTGCAAATCTGCCCTGTCACTAAGTAAATAAAGTTTTTTTAACTTACATTAATGAGCTGGGGGCTACCGTTGCTAGCCTCCCTGGGCGTTCTCTTTGTGTCCCCATCACCGCCTCAATGGACGTGATGTTAACATGTGAATGCGTGCTTCCCCCTGCCCTGCTCGTCCGTGGGCTGAGTGCCGGGGAATGATGTTGCAAGCGTCATTTCCGCTACTCCATTCCGCGACTTCGGGCTCAGCAGTAAAGAACCGTACGTCAGCTGAGCCCGACTTCACGCTATGGAGGAGAGGAAATTATGCGTCGTCATTCCCCAGCACTCAGCCGACAGATGAGCAGGTCAGGGGGGAGCGCGAATTCACATGTAAACATCACCCATCGAGGCTGCATAAAGAAGCAAGGAGACGGCGATGGGGACACAAAGAGAACGCCCAGGGGGGCTAGCAACGGTAGCCTCCGCTCATTGTTGTAAGTGAAAAAAACTTTTTTACCTAGTGACAGGGTAGCTTAGCACAGAGAGGGGTAGTTAGAATAGTAATAGGAAGATGCAGGGACAGGTAGTGATAGTCTGGGAGGCTTTAGGTAGGTGACAGGTTCTCTTTAAAATATTCAAAAGATATATAGAAATGGCCAATTTAGTATAGGTATTGGAAAAGGGTATTATCAGGTTAGCAGGATTTCTGTAGCAATGAGTGCTTGGAACTCGTAATGAGTAATTGGAGGCTTCGATGGTCGTGACTCGATAACCCAAGTATAATGGAAGTCAATGGGGAGCTTGAGCATTTTTTCAGAAGATTGGAAAAATTCTTGAGTTCCCCATTGACTGCCATCATACATGGTACACTATTTGTCCCCATTCGAGCGTCCAACTGCTCCTTACAAGTACCAAGCACCCGATCATGGTAGTCGTCGCTCATCACTAGTTTTCCGGTTTGGAAAACCAGTTTCCCTGTATGTTTAAAAAAAAATAAGCTGTCCTTTAATGTCCCTTCTTTGGTGTGTCTGTTATTGTCTGCAGCGTTGATATCACATTGACAGCGCTGCAACCAATTAGTGAGCTCAATGGCTCTGTGTAGCTTGTGCTGTCAACTCGGGCAGAGCTGCTGAGCTCAGTTATTGGTTGTAGTAACGTCAGCACTGCAGCCAATAACAGACTCCGGCAGGAGTGGTGCACACTCAGGGCCATAGCCTGGGGTGATGAATAAGGTACATTTTAAAAAAAAAACTGTTCCTACGAAACAAGGTTTTCTTAATCCAAATAACCCATTTACGGGAATTCAGATTGGTGACTGCTTCAACTGGTGCCTAGAGCT
>JARQOC010000008.1:45719505-45765406 GCA_033576535.1 Allobates femoralis | reverse complement strand
GATTCCATTGAGACAGCAGCGCGGACCGTGACACACCATCTTCCCTATATATGAGCATATATATTATGGAGAACTATACAGTTAAGTAAAATATCCAAAGACATAAAAGCTGAATTCTTAGAATAGGAGACAAGAAAAGGATTCTATAGCGCTGCCGGAATGACACAGGGATCCATCATCTGTGTTTCAAAGTTTGTTGGTTGACGCGTTTCGAATCGACCAGGACAAAAAACCTTTAGTCTTGATGAAGAAGCGGCACGTTTCAAAACGTGTCATTCCAGCAACGCAATAGAACTCTTTTCCTGCCACCTATTCTAAGAATTCACTTACCAGTGGGTGTGTGGTAGCCGGTTACATGCTTCTATAGTTGTTGTATCTGACAAGGTAAGCTGTTTTATACCACTAATATTTCCTTACTTGCCATCAGATAATCCCTTATTCCTGTGCCATTTTTCCACCAGCTTTTATTACTGATTCTTCGGATTACTATTCTTCTTGCAAGTCATAAAAGCTGGCTTAGTCTTGATACACAAGCATATATTGATATATGTAGTATAGATAGATCTGTCATTTGAGTAGATATACTGTAATATTACTTGAGGAAGTTGTCTAAAGTAATGCTGAGTATGGTTATACCTTCTATTTGTGCTGTTCTAGATATTCGATGTTTTCTTCTAAATAGTGGATACATTTTGAAAATAATTTAGCGGAAATCTAAAATTATGCTCAACCCCCCTGACCAAGACCACCTATTTAGGGGCTAAAACCATGAACACCTTTTTTATGTTATGTATGTTGCTACATTACCAAAGAACAGTGTTTTAATCCATATGTAAAAGAGGTGTTAAGTGCTCTGGGTGTGACAGAGTGCTTCTTTAAGGGGTTGATCACTACTTGGACAAACCCTTCTCATTTCTTATATGCATTTGCATAAAAGGAAAAAATCCTATTCTCATCTTCGGTGCAAACGCGGTTCCAGTGACATCAGAACTCAAGTTGCCGAGGTCCATGTGACATTACTATGACATACGAGCCCCACGACTAATCATCACTGGCATCCTTCTCCCCACCTCCAGACACATGATCACTTTGCTGGAAGGGAATGGCAGCCACAGTGCTAATTTCCTATTAACTATTTAATTATCTAAAGGCAAGCAGAGGGAAGCCAGCATTGATTAGTTGTGGGGCTCATGAGTCACAACATGGTCACATGGGCCACGGCAATGCGAGTCCTGACATAGCTGCAACTGCATCGGCATCGGAAGTAAGTATAGGATTTCTTATTTTTATAGGAGCACACATATGGAAAGAAAGGAAGTTGTCAAACCCTTTAAAGAGCCTGTCAGGTCCCCTGTCAGGTCAACCAGCAGTTATGTGCACATATCTATAATCCCTGCTTAAAAGTGCCTTCGTGTTGTAGCAGCACACATAAACATATCTATAGAAAAAGTATTTCTAAAGACTGTTTTTGAGATGCTAATTAGGGCTTTGACTAGTTGGGAGGGGGCGTTAGTTCTCCCGACTAGTCTGCCCACTTAGCGTGTTATCACTCTCCAGCCAGTGTCATCAGCATCATTATACAAAACTCGCTCATGTGCATGGCTTGGTTCCCCTCAGCATTGAGCTTCTCTGATGCCAGGTATATGCATCCTGGCTTCAGAATAGCTCACCGCGCATGATCAGAAGTCGCCATATGTCTGGTCATGTGCACTCTGCCTCTCTGAAGCTAGGACGCATATACCAGGAATTAAAGAAGTCAATGCTGAGGTGGACAAAGTCATGCGCATGAGTGAGTTTTGTATAGCGATGCTGATGACACTGGCTGGGGAGTGATAACACGCTAAGTGGGCCGACTAGTTGGGAGAACTAACGCCCCCTCAACTAGTCAAAGCCCTAATTAGAATCTCATAAATGGTCTTCAGAGATACTTTTTCTAAAGATCTGTGTATGTCTGCTACAACATGAAGGCTCTGTTAGGCAGGGATTCTAGGTATGTGCACAGAACTACTTGTGGTTGTGGGTGCACAGAGGACCTGTCAAGTTTCCTTTAAGCCTTTGCCTCCCAAGTTTGTTTCCTGTTCAGCTCAGCACCAGCCTTTTTAGTTTGTTTGAGGTCAGCCATCAGACAAAGAAAAAACATCAGCAATTTAAAACAATGACTTCTTAGGAATGAAATGTAGCAACAGATAAAAGATATAATGCTGTCAATAAAATCAGCTTATAAATATGGCTTGGGCTGATCTTAATAGTAGATTCCCAATAATATGTCTTCTGATGCCCTTATTATTTTCATCCAGAAATGCAAAGAGGCCCACTAATATGATCAAATACTGTTTAATGATGGATTGCGGTTCTGATTCCTTGGGTGGACTAAAGTTGAGCCTGTCACTCTTAAGGCCCCGTCACACCTGGTGACGGGGCTGGAGATGTCGGGGGCGACTGGCGGGTGTGCTCACTTTTTTGGCGCCCCTCCAGCGTCGCCGTCCCCCATTTAGGGGCGACATCACCAGCGCCGCACCGGTGAGCTGACAGGCGGCATCACCGCCGGGGCGTCTGAAAACCCCAGCGGAGATGCAGGGCAATGGGAGCCTATGGCTCCCATCGGCTGACAGGTCGCCGGCGGCCGGTTACATGGGGTGATGTGTGCACATTGCCCCAGATCGGTCACCTGGTTTCAGAGCACTGCTGTGAAACCAGGCGACCTCCTGGTGGCGCCGACATCGCCCCTTTACATGAGGCAACGTAGGGGCAATGTCGCCGCCGATAGGCCACGCCCCTATGTTGCCTATGTAATTGGCGGCGATGTCTTCCCGTGTGATGAGGCCTTTAGACCTGGTACCCATGACCTTGTACTCTATTGCTAGTGATTCTTGAATTTCTAAACAGAAATTTGATAGAGTGATATATTGCAAAAATACCCCTCTATGTGTAGACCATTATAAAGACCCTTTCTCACAATTTATACCTTCTCTTTTTTGATAGATTCTCAGTTCCACTATGTCTAACATAATCTATCAATAAATATCACTTGTCAGATCAAGGAAAAATATTCCTACCTTCAGCAGTCTGTGTATTAGAACAGCATCCAGCTCCAGTAGTACATTGCTCTCGGAGAGAGGACACCAGACCTTCAAGCTCCTCTAGTCTACTCAGAAGGTCCTTAATATCCGGAGAGGCTGCACATCCACAAGCTCGTCTAGGAATGTTGATGCGATGTGTAAAAACTATCTGGTTTTCCCCATTTAAAGTGGTTTCTTGGTAATTTTTCTGAAGTCCTGTTTGTGGTTTCACCTCATTTTCTGCTGTTCCAATAGGGTCTAGGTCAACAGAACATAGAGAGCCCATTGGGACTTTAATATTGTACACATGGTTAAACACTACTGGCTGGTTGTCTTCGGGCAAGGTGACGTTTAAACCAGCGTCTCTTCTGTGTCGGATAACTTTTCTTATAAGTCCACAGTTCACTTGAGAACTCAACATTAAAAGAAGACAGGCAAACACCTGTATGGGATACCCCATGGCTATGTCCTTATTCTTGTTGATCTTTGTGACTTTCCTTTGAAGTATCACTCGTATGTAGTTTTGTCTGTTTTCTCTTCCTCGTTATTCTAAAGAGCAAAGACATTAAAAAAACAATAATGAATAAAGAAATTGAAGAAAAGATGACAAGTTCACAAATCTCCTACAAGGTTCACACTAAAGAATAGCAAAGTCTCGATAAAAGAGTGAATTTTGTAATGTATCAGTGAACTCGGGATATCCCGTTGGGTTTCAAGTCTTGACAATGGCTTCATTCATCGTGGACTGAGAGAATTAATGACAATAATGCGCCCGGCTCGTATTTCTAATAGTTATTTCTAACAGCATTCCTCAATGTGGTTATTATTGGCTCCCACATACCACGAATACATTTACATCGAAGGGAAATCTACTGAAAGCCTTTAATATAAACACCTGTATGGGGGAACATGATTCTTCACGTTCTATTACGGGATCCAGAAAACGTCTCTTTTGTATTTATTTCCATTTTAGGTTCATTTATTTTACACAAAACATATATGGAGCCAGGAAACAGTCATCAGAATACTATTTTTCTCACTCTCTCAATCTTTGGTATATATTTTAGGTAGGGTAAAGCCAATCTTTACACAAAAGCTTTAGCTTTCATTTACAGAATGTGTACAGCTACTGCTAATCGAGTGCTTAGAAGCTGGTGGCAGTGACCTAATACATACATTGTATGTGCATTGCTATAAATGAGCATTTATTACTGAAATTTGCACTAACGACATGTGGCGGGGGGGGGGCTCTGGTATACAACGGTTGCCATAGCAACGTACCCATTTTGTTTCCATCCAACACAGAAGTAGAGCGAACACTAATGCTGGTTTAGAAATACCATTTTCAAGTAGTACCCAATTATGGCACTTTGCATTAATAGAGGCTAGACCCCTTATTTGAGACTTCCACACATTAGTCAAAATGGAGAGAGGCTACAAAGATCACCTCTTTCTCCATTTCTGGAGATCCTGACCTCTTCGTGTATTGTTATTTGTAAAGCCCATTGATTTCAATAGTTACTGTGTAATTCTTTATTTTCCCTCTGGTGGTGCTTTTAGGAAATAGAGCAATAAGTAAAAGGGTTATTCGTAGAGTTGATCAAAGTGATTCATGCTGCTCTTGAATAGCATCAAGCCAAGTCATAGAATCATAGAATGGTGGAGTTGGATAGGACCTCCTGGATCATCTGTTTAAATCCCCTGTTCAAAGCACTAAATCATCCCAGACAGATGTCTGTCCAGCCTTACATTGAAAGGGAACTCGCCACCTCTCGTGGCTGCCTGTTCCACTCGTTGATCACCCTCACTGTCACTTTCACTTGGCAGATGGGCCAGGACAGCGTTCACTTTTGCAGCTGGCATCTTGGGTCCCCATTGTGCTTACTAGGCTCCACATCAGTTGCTAGGACTCAGAAAATGTCCTCATGTTGTGTGGAACACTAAGCACAAGAGGTGCCCGATAGGTCAGACCATAAAAATTAGAGAGAGCCTGTCACCCTCCAAACTCAATTTCTACTAACCAGATAGTCATATAAGGGACTTAGCCTCTATAAAACATCATGCCTGTTCTTTAGTTTTCTTAACTCTGATTATCCGGAAAATGATCTTGAATGCTTATTCAAACGGGGGTGGTTCATGGCCACAACTCTGGTAAAGGTACTGTCACACGCCGCCATATGGCTTCCATATCGCCGGCGATTTGACGCGAGCGCGCACATTTCGGGCACTTTTTTCTGATCGTTGTGGTGCTGTTACACATAGTGATCTAGCGTGCGATCTTTGGCGATCCTGCGTTCCGGAAATTGACTGCAGAAGACCGGATGCGATCTTCCCTTCACACATCGCTGTGTCACACGCTACAATCGTAGCAGCGATGTGGCCATACTGTTTCGATAGGGGCATGCTAGAGTGTGTTTCACCGCGCCCCTATCACTGCGATTGGTGGACGGAACTGCAGTCCTATTGGTCACCTTTGCGTGAATGCACGGGTCATCAAATAAGGCGCCTCAGACACGGCCAGCCAATCGGAACGCAGTATCACCCACCAATTGCCGCTGATGCGGCGCTAAAAAACACTATCCAAGCACGCCTACGGGATTGATTTCAGGATCGCTGTGTACATCACTATCGCATTGTCACATGCTAGGATGCGCTGAAATCACCTGGTGGATATCGCCTGATTTCACTGCAGTGCAGGGCAATCAGGTGACGCTCCACCGGCGATTTCTCACCGTAGAATCGCCCAGTCACATGCCATTATGCACATGCAATGTGGTTTCCACATCGTCGAATTCGGGAATTGCCAGCCATCTCGCCGGCAATATGGCAGCGTGTGACGGTACCTTAAGTGCATCCTTATGTCCTTCCACATTTACTGTTGTCTGAAGTGAAAACTTTAGAGATGGCATAGCCATTTCCTTTTTAGATGGATCCTACCTGCCCGGACAATAGATATTTTAACACAGATTGAAGCTTTTCAAGTTAGGATCCCGATAAAGAGATACGCCTTGTCATGGCTATCAGGCATGCATGAATAGGCCAATACATAAGCTAAGTAACTCATTTTTCTAACATAGCTCCTATAGCAGTAATGCAGTACCAGAATTCCCTCAATCAATGTTTGTACATTTTAGTTTTTTAGAGTGCTGCTTTGTGTATTTTTGAACTGAAAACTCAGACACAATAGTTGACATTGCCTGTGGGGCATCCGAGCGCAATCTAGTCTAGGCAGGAGGCAATTTTTTTTCATTTTCTGAAAATTACAGCTCATTGGGAAACCCTGCAATCATATTATTTTTAGATGAATCGCCTGCCAAAAAGTGATTGCTCAAAGTAGCAAACTGTTTTGGGCAAATCAATGGGGAATCAGTTGGTGTTCTGCTGTGGATTTCACACCTTGGGTACTGTCCAAACAGGCCAAAGTTTGCAGAAGTAAAATTGTGAAGATCCCACTGTGAATAAATTGTAGATGTACAATGAAAGGGTGAATGTTGTGGTGAAAATATTAAGAACTTATTGACATGCCTAATCAGCAGCCCCGGTCAAATTATGGTGCAAATTTAGTTTCACAGGAGTTGGAGGAGACTCCATAGGCTTTGTGTACATGATCTGGAGTTGGACCTGAAGGAAACCACTGGTAAACGCAGGGAGATCGTAGCCACCATGTGCCCATGATCTGTGTTGGGTGCAGGGTGGCTTTTCCCACCATTCACCCGACTTCAGAGATGAGTAAGTCCAGAAACCTGCATTGCAGCTGAAATAACGCTGGTGAGTGGAAGCGCACAGTGAGCATGGGATTTCTAGAAATCCCATCCACTGTGCTTGTACTGTACAATGCAATGTTTTGGATGCAGCGGTAAGGCATTGCGTCCAAAATGCTGCTATTCCGTTTCATGTGCGCACACAATTAAAATCCCATCCATCATGATGATACTATAATATGTACTTTATTTTCCATCTAGAAAATGTGGATAAAAAATCTATGATGTATGAACCTACCCTTTACGTGCTACTGATCAGTACAAACATTTGTACAGAATGAGCAAATAATGCTAAATTAGAGAATGATATCACTCCAGTTCTCAGTCTCATCATTGACTTCAATCAAGACCAAAGGCCTCCATGTATAAATATCAAAAACTTTGATACTTTGGTATCAGCTCACAATCTCTGTTTAGTCTGAAGCTTTAATTTTACACCTGAACACACTGAATTCCATCTGTCATCACCGCAATCTTCACCGTACACAAGAGGTGGCATTCTTGTTTGGTATTTCAGGACAATGATGAAACATGAGACAGATCCTTCAACTCTACGTATACATAATAAAGGAGACAATTCCACCAAGTGAAAAGGATTTTTCTCTAATGATCTGTAAACTCCTTAACTTGCTCTAATGTTTACTCAATAATGAAACCTTCTGATCAAACGGATGAAATTTTAGGAATTTTTTGGATCTGTCCTATTTATATCCATCATTAGTGATAGAATTGTTCTGTACGCGGGAATCTCCTAATATCAGAATGAAAAAGAAAACATGTTTAGAATTCCGCTTTAGTTAGGCTTCAAAGGAATTTGTTTTACAAAATTTGATCTGTGGCGTCCCTGCCGATCCAGTTGCCACAGAGATGCTGCACCCCTGTTAGGGTGTAGTACCTCACTCATTGGTAAGGGGGCACAGACCGGCGCCGGGACACTCAGATCACAGTAGGAACCATTGTAGTGAGGTTGGGTGGTGAAGAAAATAGGTAGAGGGAGCACTTAGGGAGGAGTGAGGCCAAGAAGAATACACGTAGATGACGTGGGACATGTGACAGAGGCTATAAGAAGAGTGGGAAAGTTCTAGAAAGGAGGAGACAACAGTTAAACTGCTGAGGAGAGGAGACAGTTAAGCTGCAGAGAGAGGAAAAGGAGAGTGAAGCAGCTAGAGTTGAGTTGGAGGGAAGCTACATCAAGAAAGCCTGTCACAAAAAGAAAGAACTTAAGTGTCCAGACGACTGGAGAAAGTGGGAGCTCGTGCTTAGGCCAGACAGAGGAGTAGAAAGAACGCCTAAGTGGTTCAGGAGGAAGAAAGAGGATACAAGAGGCACGAGTAGTGACTATTCCACCCATGAGACTCCTATTCATTGTCAAGTGCAAGGCAGTGAACAGACTAGGACGAAGAACAGGGCCACTGGGAACCCCAAGACTAGTGGAGAACCCAGACCAGGCTCAACTAGTGACCCGGAGGCTGTGTGACACTCCCACGGTGATACTGTTGACAACCGCGCACATCTGCTGAAAAGGTGGCAGCCATTGGGCTAAGGGGAGATAGGCTTACCCTTAGGAAACGCCCACAGTCACTGGCTCAAAGTTCTTTGTGGCGAGACACAAGACAGGAGGGCGAGACAAGTGCAGTGTAAAGAAGCTGAGAAAGGACAGAGAAGGAGTGCCGGTTATTTGTCATACTCCTACCCAGGAGTAGCTGTAACCCTGCCTCTGAGAATCCAGTGCTCAGCGGGCTGTTACACAAAGACTGTGAGTAAAAGATCTGAAGACTGCAACCCGCTGTGTCTGTGAACTTTCTTAACGCGTCAAAAGCACCAGAAGCATTACTACTAACTCACTCAGGTACCTCAAGCTGCCCTGGGGGTCATCCCTATCTGTACAGGGCTTAAGAACACTGCTGCCTCCTAACCATCGGCCCCTAGGAGAACTGTCGAGCAGCAGCGGCCATCTATAGCCGAAACCTGCGAGTAGCGTCATGTAAATCCATGAGTCCAGTTATCCTTTCCAGAATGAACCCTCCATGCCAGATGCCCTTTCCTAAGAGAGTGAGCCACCCACACCAAACTTATGATGACACCGCCAGGGTCATGGAGCCGGGTCTCGGTCCCTGTGATCCCCATGATGAAGCCTCAAAACAGCCAAGTTCCAAGTATCCTAAGGCCCTGGAGGGTTGTGTCAGATTAGGTAGTAGTAAAATAATAAATTAAGGGAATACTCATCCCCCCATCGTTCCAGCGCAGCTGCCCGATGCTGCTTGGATGTCTGTGTTTTAATTCCGGCAATTTCGTCATGTCAACAGCACATTACACTACTGCAGTCAATCACTAAAGTCAGACAATCTGCTGATGTTGAGGGAATGATGTGTGCTGTTGAAGTGATATTATCACTGCCACCAAAACATAGATAATAGAGAAGCAGTAGGACCCTCGGTGTTGGCCAGAGGGAAGGTATGCACTATTTATTTCCCCATTTTTACCACTATCTAATCCACTGGAGCCACTCTTTTAAGTCTAAAACCATTTCAAAATTTCCCATACAACATTGAAAGTTGTCTCTCCTGACTTACTCATGCACATTAAGGCTGAAGGGCTTCCCCTGAAGAAGTAACATTACAAATACATGAAACGCACGTTGGGGCTGTGTTTCTGTTTCATTTCTGGTTCTGGTGCACTTTTTGGGTAAGGTGGAGTTGTAAGCCGTTATTTATAATGTCAGGTTGACACATTTATCAATAAAATGTGATCTTTCTACCAATATAGCTACTATTATTCATTCTTATTTGTTGCCCATCCTTATATATCCATATCACAAGTACTACCCCATGTACCCAGATTATTATGTGCTGTTTGTGTTTAATTGTGTATCTTTCTTTATCTGTTGGATACAATATTTTTGTTTTTTATCCCTATATTCCAGTTCCAAATAAAGCTTGTTGAAAGGCTAGAAAGCAGCCAATCAGCAAGCTTTTTCAGTGTGGGCACTTGTGGCCCCTTCACAGCCATGTCAGTTAATGGCATGGCTGTGATTGGCCGGTACACCACTTAAAAAAATTACATTTATTTATTCACTAATAAAGCTGACTGTCTACAACCAATCACAAACTCCGACACAAATGGTGAGCGGCGAGGTGGCACGTATAGCAGTCTAACTACAACCATTCACAGATGCTGGGACAGAGGATGGGCAGTGGTGGGCATGTATTACAGTCTGTTTGCAAGAATCACAGGTGCTGGCAGAGGCAGTGGGCGGAGGAAGCAGTGCATATTCATGTAGTTTAATGAGTGAGCCAGGAAAGAGACTGAAAAGGAAGCAAAATGGGGGTAAGAGCCCCCAACTGCTTACTATGACCATTTCACATCCATTTGTAAGCACTGAAATTCAGGGTTCCCATTGACTTGTATGGACTTCGTTGTCCGGAATCAAGTTCGGGTACAGTCTGGTTCCTGAACAGAACTTTTTTCTAGTCCTGTCGAACCCGTTGAATCCGAACATCCACAGGTCGGCTCATCCATATTCACACTTAACTTGCAGTGTTCTTGCAGCTAAAGAAAGACTGATTTTAATCAATTTTTATCATAATTGCTTTTTTCAAGGTTAATAAGTGACAAATTGAATTTTAATTTGCCTTAAATTTTTCAATCAGTTGAACAGCACCAGTGATAAAGCTAAAAAAAATGAACAGATTCTCATGTATAGAATATATCTAAAAAGTAGCTTAGTCTTCAGACTGCATGACTACCGAAATACCGACTTTAAAAAAGTCTAAAGATACATAGATTTATGCTGCAATGGAACCAAGAGTATCTGATCTGAAGGAAAAAAATCCTTCCATGTAGGTAGTCAAAGTCTGTCATTCAGCACATATAAATCCCAACGACAGCACCTGACGACAAAGGAAAATATCCAACATGGCAGGTTAAATTACCAGCAAATATCAGCCATGGATAAGCATCTCTCGTGCTTGTTCATGTAAAGAAAAGGCGTCAAAAGTCGGATGAAAATAACCCTGGAATGTGGATTCAGGCTCCTGTAAATAAGAACTATCATTTTCTTATTTATAAATTTCATTTTGAAGCTATGGGTTTCCCAACCAAGGAATGTGACATTACAAACTGATTGGAATTATTCCAAGAAATTACATCTGTGGGTATAATTAGTAAATACCAGAACCAAGATGATTTGATCCAAAAAAATTAACTCAATTGTAAAATACAGAATAAAACACTCATATTTCTCCAGGGAGGTGTTATTGGCAGCTGTTTTGCTGCATATTTCTATTCCCAGAATTAGAAAATTGATTTATTTTGACAATCAAATATCAAATAGCAATGGTAGAGTTGTCATTTCTTAGCTATTGTCACAAGATATTTGTCATGATTCCTCAGTGCAGTGTGTTGCAGACACAGTAAGAGTTATTGCTATGTTTTGTATCTGGTGTGCTGAACTGTCAGTAGTTGATTGACAGCACAGGCTTCCATTCCGGTTCTGGGAGGTGCAGGATTGCTCAGTTGTTCCATCTTTCCTGTGATTGCTCTGCTACTTTACTGAGCAGCCTCTCCCAGAATTCTTTTAGTTATACAAATTTATTTGAATTGCAGTTTAGCCTGCACTCTAGTGTCTCTCTTGTTCTAATCTTTGTTATCTGACCCCAGACCGTTGCTTGATTTCTCTTTTGTCTGCCTGTGCTTGTTGTACTTGGGTTTTATAATTTTCTTTTTATTGTGCACATTTCATCTGATAACGGTGATTTTACCCTCAACGGAGCCATTCAAACACTGCCAGTGGCTCACACTGGGCCGAGCACCGAGTGTATCCGAGCACTGACTGTACCCAAGCACCACGATGCTCACTCCAGTGATTTACATACATAAAGCACCTGACCTCCATACCTGAATAGTACAAATCTTTTGTAAATTCTATGCTTTGTTCGAATATTGAACTTTAAAGTCCGGTTTGCGCATCCCTAGTCCAGAAAACAGGTTTTTATAAAGTCCAGCCGAACCCAAAAAAAGACAAACTTCCACGGGTCCATTCATGTCTAATTATAATGAATAAAACTCAAGGATTGCTGAAACGTTTCCTACATTATTGTATATCACTCTGATCAGCTCCTCCTGTTGGATGTTCATTTTACAGGTTACCTTTAGGCAAAGCTCCCGACCGTCCCGGATAAGGCAGGACTGTCCCAATTTCTGGTAGGAAAGGGTTTTCAATTAGTCATCAATCCCGCTAAGAAATGAAAATTCTATAATAAAATACTCAAAAAACTCTTAGTATAAGGCTCTGATAACTATAGTAACTTTATAGTCTTCTCCATCCCTCTATATTGCCCACCATCTCGCTAAATTCCTCCTACCTCTGTGTTCCTGGGCATCCACAGTTAATAATTTCTGTCGTTCCGGTGACCTTGTGGGAACCAGCGGATAGAAGAAGAGATCTATAGAATTTTATTGTCAAGGAGAGAAAAACTCGGAGAGGACGGAGTTTAATACATGACCAAAATGCTAAGAAGGTCTTGGGCCAGATCCATAATATACAGAACCCAGTCATCCCTTCCAATGTCACACAGTATATTTACTTCTCAATCTAATAATGAGATGCTGGTGAAAGCATCTTATACATTAAAACCATTCACAGATTTTTTTCAGCAGCTTTACATAAATTATGATCCGAGCGCCCAAGCAATATAATGATATTTTAGAAAACAATCAGCTGCAGCCATAATTGATGCAGTAGGGGGTTGATTAAATTAGGATCTATCACTTCCTGTAATGGCCTGCGGGCAGCGAGATGTTTCACTACATGCTAATTGCTTTTAATATCACAGGATAGATTTATACCAGCCATCGACATTTGCATGAAATGAAGACAGAGGAGGTAAAAACGAAGTATGTTCCCAATTTACCTAACCTCCTGCCGGACTTCCCCTCCGCAGTAATGACATTTCAAGCTGATTTTTTCATAACAGACTCTTCCAACAAGGAAGATGGATTTCCTAACAAACATCTGACCATCTGGCATCTATAGTAAGAGCTGAAAGGATAAGGTTGGCTGACAGCTCACCTTTGTTCTATCCAGCGTATTATATGCATGGTTCATGATCTGTGCAAGAATAGTCTATCTATCTATCTATCTATCTATCTATCTATCTATCTATCTATCTATCTATCTATCTATCCAATATGTATTTATGTATGTATGTACTTTACACACCATATGGTGTTATTATCGAGATGAGGGACCCTGCTCTTTGTCTTTGATGCATTCCATATATATGGACATTTGAGGTTACTAGATATGCAACTTTTCAATCCCATGATATGAGTATTGCACCATAAGGGAGGATATGAACCCCTTTGGGATTTTGTATATTTAATCAACTAGTGACATAATGTGGTTTTTACATGCTGTACCTTGTAAATCTTCCTTGTTATAAGCCATATGTGTCAACCCCTTGTATTCAGTTAATTCTCAATTGTCAACCCATGTTTGATATATATGATCCAGGTCTTCATTGCGTGTCCTCTGCAGGCTACGTGTCATCACTTTTATCCTGCACCTATCTGTATTTAATTTGTCTGATGATGTAATAAAATTGATCATTTTTTCTAAGCAAAATAACTCCACAACTTTTTCTTCGGTATACGTATCTATCATCTCTATCTATCTATCTATCTATCTATCTATCTATCTATCTATCTATCTATCTATCTATCTATCTATCGTAGGGATTTGCTCTGGTAGGCAGCGGCAGTGACGCAGTAATGATGCAATACACAGGCTTAAAGTCCAACGTTTAGTGTTTTATTCACAGTTTAGAGACAATGTTGACAACATTACAAGTTCAGGCTTACTCCAGCCTAGCTCCTCACACACTGAGATTCCCCTACTAACTGACTTATGCAGGCTTGATTACTGCAGCTGTGTACATTGGGTGTTGCCCTGAAAACCTAGAGACTTAGAGCCACGTCACACGCATCAATTTACTGAACGATATTGTTAGGGATCACATGCACGCGCGATCGCTAACAACATCGTTCATATCGCTGGTGAGCTGCACACAGGCAGACTCACCAGCGATGTGGACCAGCGAGAACGCTGGTAACCATGGTAAACATCGGGTTACTAGGCGCCGAGCGGCGCTTAGTAACCCGATGCGATGTTTACCATGGATACGAGCTCCCAGCATAGGCTGCGAGGCGCTGGAAGCTCCTTCATCATTGGTCTGCCGGTGTCACACACAGCGATGCTGCGTGTCCAGTGGGCGACCAACGACAGATTTGTGAACATGTTCACAAATCTGCAATCAAACGATTTTTCAAAGAAAAATCGCTTGATTACATGCAGCGACGCACAAACGATATCGTTTAAGCGATCAAAAAAGCAAGTCACTTAAGTGATATCGTTCAGTAAATTGATGCGTGTGACGTGGCTCTTACGAAAAATTCAAGACACATTTTATCTTGCCGGGAGAAATATATCTTCCATCCAGCACTACATCTTTCATTGCACCACACTATCTATCTATCTATCTATCTATCTATCTATCTATCTATCTATCTACATATCTATCTATCTATCTATCTATCTATCTATCATCTATCTATCTATCTATCTATCTATCTATCTATCTATCTATCTATATCTATCTATCTATCTATCTATCTATCTATCTATCTATCTATCTTTCTAATACCTATCTATCTACCATTATATATATTTATTATTTCTCCACCCATCAAATAACAATATTCAAGATTCAAAGCAACTTTATTGGCAGGACTAAATACGCCTTAGTTTTGGCAATGCAAGTGTACAATAGAAAATAGGGATAGGGACTGGGGGATGGTGGGTAGGGTAGGGACTACAGGAATGATGGATGGGGTAGATTCAGGGTGGGGTCTGTAGATGTCCACGGTGTATCACAGCTATCTATCTATCTATCTATCTATCTATCTATCTATCTATCTATCTCTATACATAATCGCCAGTTTAGCACTTCCGGTCACTGTGCCGCTATGGTGCAAGAGCGCCTGCGCTAAACTGGCGATTATGCCTGCCTACCCCGGAAGCACCGGCATGTTAGGACACCCATGCCGCTGCCTGCCGGCGCCTCCGTGCAGGCTCCCCTCACCACACACCTCCGCACACTGCTGCCTCCACCACCGCTCTGATGACGCCGTCGCCGCCCTCCTCTGTTTCCAGGCCCGCCGCAGCCACGGTCAACAACATTACACATCGGACCGCCACCACCATCTGCGGCCCCCTTCAGCCCCGCCGCGCCCCGGGACTACACTATTACTGCAGGGGCCGCCGGCTCCATCCGGCTCCATCAGCGGCCCCCTTCATCACGGAAGATCACCGCCACAGCGGCCGCCCCGCTGCCACCATCTGCGGCCCCCTTCTGCCCCGCCGCCCGCCGCAGCCCGGGACTACACTATTACTGCAGGGGCCGCCGCCTCCATCAGCGGCCCCCTTCATCACGGAAGCTCACCGCCGCTGCGCCTGCCCCGCTGCCACCATCTGCGGCCCGCTCATTACCCCCTACTCACCCACACTGACCACACTCACCCACACTGCCCCCACTCACCCACATTGCTCCAGCTTACCCCCCCACTCACCCATACACCCTGCTTACCCCTCTCATCCCCCCTAATGACCACAATCACCCACACTGCCCCTCATTACCCCCCACTCAGCCACACTGCCCCCACTCACCCACACTGCCCCCACTCACCCACACTGCTCCAGCTTACCCCCCCACTCACCCATACACCCTGCTTACCCCTCTCACCCCCCCAATGACCACAATCCCCTCACTCACTCCTCACGCTGCCTCTCATTGCGCCCTACTCACCCACACTGCCCCCACTCACCCACACTGCCCCCACTCACCCACACTGCTCCAGCTTACCCCCCCACTCACCCATACACCCTGCTTACCCCTCTCACCCCCACTAATGACCACAATCACCCACACTGCCCCTCATTACCCCCCACTCAGTCACACTGCCCCTGCTCACTCCTCTTACCCCCCCTATCTCATCACTCCTTACCCCTCTCACCCCCCCCAACTCCCCACAATCACCCACACTCCCCTGATTACCCCACACTCACCCACACTGCCCCCACTCACCCACACTGCCCCCACTCACCCACACTGCTCCAGCTTACCCCCCCACTCACCCATACACCCTGCTTACCCCTCTCACCCCCACTAATGACCACAATCACCCACACTGCCCCTCATTACCCCCCACTCAGCCACACTGCCCCTGCTCACCCCTCTTACCCCCGTATCTCATCACTCCTTACCCCTCTCACCCCCCAACTGCCCGCAATCACCCACACTGCCCCTGCTTTCCCCACCCCAATCACCCACACTGCCCCTCCTCATGCCCCCACTCACCCCACACTGCCGCTCTTTATCCCTTTCACCTCCCCACACATTACACATAGGCCCGCCGCCACCATCTGCGGCCCCCTTCAGCCCCGCTGCAGCCCGGGACAACCCTAATACTGCAGGGGCCGCCAGCTCCATCAGCGGCCCCCTTCATCACAGAAGCTCACTGCCGCTGCGCCCGGCCCACCGCCACCATCTGCGGCCCCCTTCAGCCCCGCCGCCCGCCGCAGCCCGGGACAACCCTATTACTACTGGGGCCGCCGGCTCCATCAGCGGCCCCCTTCATCACAGAAGCTTACCGCTGCTGCCGCACTCCCTCTAATCCCGCCGCCCCCCCCAGTGCCGCACTCTCATTCCAGCCTGCAGGCCCGCCGCCCTGCATTCTGCTACCACCACCCCCCTCCTCAACTAACCTTACACATGCAGCGGCCCTAACATCTGCAACACTGGCCCTCATTACCCCCCAATCACCCACACTGACCCTGCTCACCCTCCATAGCCCTCCCAACTCACCCACACTGCCCCTGCTCACTCCTCTTACCCCCCCACATGCCCTCACTCCCCACACTGCCCCTGCTGACACCCCACACGGTCAAGTCACAGCTAATCACCCCATTGCCAAACAGCCCGCCCACCATCTTCATCTCACCCCACTCCCGATGCGACAACATCGGGCCTTTTTACTAGTCTATCTATATGTCTCTCTCTTGTGTATCTGTAATTTATTGTCTACCTATCAATGATGTGGTAGATGCAAAATAAATTGAATCTTTGGATGTTAAATGGAGTTATTTAACTAGTGCCCCATAAGTGTTTATCAGACCAATATGCCTTATTTAATTTATGCAAAAATGTATTTTATAATAATCTGAAAAATTAGCAATAAAATACATACTAGAATTAGCAGAGTTGCCCTCTATTACTATGAGGGTAGTCACATTGATTAAGCAGTCTGATCTGTACGCAGCATGTTATAATGCTGTAAAAATTGATCACCTTATAATGGGGAACATTTCAGTATAACTTGTATTGTATCAATTTAATAGGAATCTGTTAGGTGATTTTCTAGTACAATGCTAATGATATCTTTAAATAGGTCTTAGGCCCCTTTCACATCAGCGTTTTTTTCAAATCGCGGCAGATGCGGTGAAAAAAACCGCATCTGCCGCGATTACCGCATACCGGCTGCACTTGCGGCACGGTTGCAGCGCGGTTGCGGCAAGCCCCATACAATGTATAGGCGGGCTTGCGGCAGGTGCGGCAGGTGCGGTTTTGGCACTTGCGGCAGGTGCGGCTGCGAAAAAAACCGCGGTCAGCCGCAAGCCCGCCTATACATTGTATGGGGCTTGCCGCAACCGCGCCGCAACTGTGCCGCAAGTGCAGCCGGTATGCGGTAATCGCGGCAGATGCGGTTTTTTTCACCACATCTGCCGCGATTTGAAAAAAACGCTGATGTGAAAGGGGCCTTAAGCAGCTCTTTCAGCATCACTAACTTTTATTGCTGTAGCTTTTCCTGTTACCTTAGCGTAAGCTCCGGAGAATTCAGTGTTACATACCAGCTAGTCAAGCATATGTAAATACAAATTACATATGTCCTGCTCCCTCCTTCCACATGTCATCTTTAAATAGGGCTTAAGCAGTTCTTTCAGGATCAGTAACTTTTGTTGCTGAAGCATCTCCTGTTATTTTGTTGTAAGCTCCGGAGAATTCAATGTCTCATGCCAACTAGTCAATCATATGTAAATGAAAATTGAATATGCACAGCTCCCCATGCCCACCTCTCAGCTGTGATAGTAAATGCACTTAGAGGTGGGTGGGGGAAGCAAAGCATAAACAATTTATTTTTACATATGCTTGACAAGCCAGCACGAGACGTTGAATTCTATGGAGCTTACAACAAAATAATAGAAGATACCAGAAGATGCATCAATAAAATTCACTGATCCTAAAAGAGATGCTTAAGTCCTAATTATAGTTCAGATGTGGGAAGGGGGAGCAGGGCATAGCAGTTTGTACTTACATATGCTTGACTAGCCGACACGTGACACTGAATTCTCCGAAGCATGCAACAAAATAACAGAATATACAGCAGTAAAAGTCACTGATCTAGAAAGAGTTGCTTAAGCCCTATTTAAATATACCATTAGCATTATACCAGAAAATCACTGGACAAATTCCCTTTAAATCCCAGTACTTTCTTTCCTTAGGAGTCCAGTGGGCGGTAGATGTTAATCAAAAGTAGGACTGCCCACTAGACTCCAAATCATTGAAAGACCAGAGATTATTGAATACCTGGAAATGTGAGACAATGTGCAATAGGGTCTTATCTTTGTATGAAAAGAGTGCAGGGCATATCAGAATCTGCTCTCCTGGTCCGGTTGTGTATACCCACAACCAAGTAAGAGCACGAGGGGTCAGCTGCTGCAGTATCCACACATCCACGGGTCACCGTGGTGCAAGAACTGTCCTGTAGGACGATGTGTCACACGATCCGCGCTGCTGCCGAAAGAGACACCAGAAAACCGGAGCATCTGGAAAGATTGCAGCTTTATTCATTCCTACGCGTTTCGGAGCTTAACCCAGCTCCTTCCTCTGGGACAACAGGGTTGTCCTGGTGTTCCTTTCGGCAGCAGCGCGGATCGTGCGACACATTGTCATACAGGACAGAGATTATTGAATGGTTTTCCAAAAACCTATATTTCAATCTTTTCATCTGGTCCTCCTGCTTTATTGCTTTATAGTTTGCTGTCCTATGATAGGATGGCATCATCCACAGGTTAGTTTTAAGTGCCTTATGGTTTTCTGTGTTCAAATTCATTTTTCATCCAGACACTTAAAATTCCTCCTTAGTCCTAAGATGTGCTCATAAAACCTGTGGGTGTATATAGTAGGGAAAACAGTAAGTTTTTTCCATGAGTACAACTCTACATAAATATCTTTGTGGTACAGACATAGCTGCCTTTTATTAAATATCCACCTACACAACACACTAGTGTTTCATTTCAGCGATTATAAGGGTTCTTTTTCACAGAGTGCCAAAGATAGTTAGCAAGTGACAGAAATACTAAATATATTCAGTCAACATCAGAGCGCTGTAAATCCCTAGAAATAAGATAGCTGCTGCCTGACATTGATCTCTAGGAATTCATTGCATTTTAATAATGAAGCTGTGCACGACGTCCATGTCTTCTTACTACCGGTAGTTTCTGAGAAGGCGAAAACGATGTGTAAAAAGTTAGAAAAAACTTGCGTAGACTTCCAATACCAAAGTGTAGGGAAGCATCATTTCCTTTTTATTCCGAAGTGTTTTCCATCTGTGCAGTATGTTACTAGTAACTGTGGTTTACCAAGAAATCTGCCTCCTAAAGCAGAAAGAAGTTGGATGAAAAGTGACCACATCAGCAGTCACGTAAGAACAATTTATCCTTTTTTACATGTTGGATTATGTAAAACAAATTAATAGAAACATTTCCTTCCTAATCAGTAAAAGACCTGAAAGTGGACGCTTTGAAGTTTAATTATAAGTCATTAACTACTCTATGTGTATGTAACTGTCACAGCGCAACGGGGAAAGGTCGTAAATAAAACTTTATGGCCGGACCTCTGGCTCTTCAGCACAAAGCAATGAAAATGTAATTGTAGGATATTAAACATAATCAATCTCAACTCGGAAACAGTACATGATATACATGGAGGGAATTAGAAATACAATAAGTCACTGTCATGTTATTATCTAGAAGAAAACCTGGAATGTCGTTACACCTCAGACACAATCTCCTATTGAGATGTGGATGAGTCTTAGCAGAAATCTTGAAGTCCCTCTATATAATTAGGCCAAAGATGTACAGTGGTGTGAAAAAGTGTTGTCCCCTTCCTGATTTCTTATTCTTTTGCATGTTTATCGCACTTGAAGTGAACCTGTCACCTAGTTTAAGCATCTCATATTTAAATTTGGTGATCTGAAACATTTGAGTGTGACAAACATGCAAAAGAATAAGAAATCAGGAAGGGAACAACATTTTTCACACAGGGAACTCTAGGTTTGGATTTCTTTTTCCCTTAATAATAAAGACCTTTATTTATACACTGAATTTTATGTTATCTTTGTATAATATTTAAATTTGATCATCTGAAACATTTAAATTGACCCTGTCACCTAGTTTAACCACCCCAAGCTGTCACTACCTGTCTCTGCTCCTTCCTATTACTATTCTAACTATCCCTCTCTGTCCTAAATGTGTGCTGTGATGGTGTATAGAAAACATTTTCTACTTTCAGGCTGGTATGGTAATGAAGCGGGGGCTACTGTTATTAGCCCCCTTGGACATACTCTTTTACTGCAAGTCCCCACCTCGATCCTTCTTTATCATGCCCCGATGGGCGTCTTCATTCCCTTCTGAAAATCCTCCTATTTTTTAAATTCCCGCCGCTTCTTGTAGTATTGCGCCGAGTTGGAGCGTCATATCTGGCCGGTGCATTGTGGGGCTGATCACGTGAGACGGCTTGGCTTCTGGTGCATGCGCAGTGCACATGTTGAAGCCGGGTCGTCCCACGTGATCAGCCCCACCATGCATCGGGCCGGATATGACGCTCCAACTCGGCGCAATACTACAAGAAGCAGCGGGAATTTAAAAAATAGGAGGATTTTCAGAAGGGAATGAAGGTGCCCATCGGGGCGTAATAAAGAAGGATCGAGGTGGGGAACAAGGAGTGAAAGAGGATGCCCAGGGGGCTAATAACAGTAGCCCCGGCTACATTACCATACCAGCCTGTAAGTAGAAAATGCTTTTTATACAACATCACAGCACACATTTAGGACAGAGAGGGATAGTTAGAATAGTAATCGGAAGGAGCAGAGACAGATAGTGACAGCTTGGGTTGCTTAAACTAGGTGACAGGTTCACTTTAAATATTTCAGGTCACCAAATTTAAATATTAGACAAAGATAACATAAAATTCAATGTATAAATAAAGGTGTTTATTATTAAGGGAAAAATAAATCCATTCCTAGAGTTCCCCTGTGTGAAAAAGTGTTGCCCCCTTACTGATTTCTTATTCTTTTGTATGTTTGTCAAACTTTAATTTTTCAGATCACCAAGGAAATTTAAATAATAGACAAAGATCATACAACATTCAGTGTAAGAATGAAGGTCTTCATTTTTAAACGAAAAAGAATCCAAACCTAAAGGGCCCCATGTGAAAAAGTGATTGGCCCTTTCCTGATTTCTTATTCTATTGCATATATAGATCATCAAATAAATGTAAATATTAGACAGAGATAACACAAAATTCAGTCTATAAATGAAGGTCTTAACTATTAAAGAAAAAGAAATCCAAACCCAGAGTTCCCTGTGTGAAAAACGGTTGGCCTCTTCTTGATATTTTATTCTTTTGCATGTTTGTCACACTTAAATGTTTCAGATCTCCAAATAAATTTAAAAATTAGACAAAGATAGCACAAAATATGAATGTAGGAACTTTAAATTAAGGGAAAAAGAATTCCAAATATAGAGGTCACTGTGTGAAAAAGTGTTTGCCCCCTTCCGGATTACTAATTCTTTTGCATATCTGTCACACTTAAATGTTTCAGATCACCAAAGAAATGTACATATTGGACAGAATTAACACCAAATTAATTGTACAAATGAAAGTCTTTAATATTAAGGGAGAAATAAATCAAAACCTAGTGTAAGGTTTTCAGTCTTTTTTGCTATATCTGTTGTTATGTTTGCATTTAGTGTATTTTGTCGGCCATCTTGTTTCCTGTCATGTGTAATGACTATTGCCCTCAACCAATATGGAGTTCTCAGCTTGTCGTCGGCCATCTTGTTTCCTGTCCTGTGCATTGACTCTTGCCCTCAAACAATATGGAGTCCTCAGCTTTGATGTCCCTGCCCTGTTTCTTGCCAATTGCTCTTTTAAACTACTTCAGCTGGTTAACCTGTGCTCCAGAATCAGGTCTGCAACCAGTTTGTGTCTTGCTCTCTGAAGCCTGGATTCACTCTGCCTGGAATCATCCTGTTTGCCAGCAACATCTGACAGGAAAGTAATGGACTCTGAATGACTTGTGCTATGCTTTAATGCTCTGATGTCCTTGGTTGTTTGCCTTGCACTCTGCAACTACATTTATGTTATCCTGTTGATGCACTAACTTGTATGAAGCAATACAAGAGCTGCTTAAGAAGCGTATGTCTCATGTGTCTCATTATACCCATGCATTAGACTCTATATAGACTGTATCATATATGACAGATTCTGGAGCCATAATAGAGTCTGCTGGGTCTAGGACAGTGCTGCATCTGCTGCCACCTGTATAGAGATTTCTGGATCTTTTGCCATTGGAGAGCTGCTGCAGACCGTGGATCTGAGATATCGATATATGTGATGATAGTGGTTGTGGCTTCTCACAACCTTTCCAGGTGAGCACATTCCCTTCTTTTAAGTCAGGAGTGTTACCACAGGTAAACACTATTGTGCTCCTTTTCTTCCTTTCCAGCCTCTCTGCCGTGCAGCTTCTGGGAATATGGAGGACCCCGTTAAACATCTGTGCGACGTGACGGATTCAATCCTTGCTGACCTACAGGCATTGAAGACCAGCTTTGCAAGCCTGCGGGATCGCGGTGATCATAATCTGCAGGTGTTCGGACAAACCACGCAGGACTTACGAACCCGGATTGAGGTTCTGGAGGGACGCGTCCACATCCCAACTTCAACCCCGGTTATTGGAATCCCCAAGCTACCACCATTCCGTTTTGGCGGTGAACGGGAAAAATTCAGGGGATTCATTAATCAATGCAAACTGTTTTTTGCGGCTCATGCGCCACAGTTCCTTACTGAGCGATCTAAAGTATTGACAATAATTATGCTACTCTCCAACAAAGCTCTCACATGGGCAAACCCCCTAATTGAGACTGATGATGACTGTCTAAATAATCTTGATGCTTTCATTTCAGCTATGGGGCAGGTATTCGATGATCCAAACCGCGGTGCTACAGCGGAATCAGCCATGTTAACTTTAAGCCAAGGTAAGCGCTCGGTAGCGGAGTATGCTTTGGATTTCCGGAGATGGGCTCTCGACACCACTTGGGATAGCTCTGCTAAGAAGTCGGTTTTCCGGAAAGGATTATCCTCTGTGATTAAGGACGAACTCGCTCGTGCCGACCCACCTACAGCATTAGGAGATTTTATCAACTACTGTATTCGGATCGATGCTCGGCTTACTGAACGCAGACAGGAGAGATGGTCGGAGATAAAGCGCACTAATCATTTATTTCCTCCCTCTCCAGCTAAGGAGTCCTTGAGCAGGATTATACGAGAACCCGAACCTGAGCCTATGCAGGTGGACTCTTTACAGAGACGGGTCAGTGATGCACGTAAGGAACATCGAGTAAAGGAAAATCTGTGTTTCTATTGCGGTAAGTCAGGACATTTCATTATAAACTGCCCCAGTCGTTCTCGTAAGACAACTGCAGCCATCATACACTGCGAGTGCTGTGAGAGGGGTTCTGTCAGGTCCGAACCACAGATCCCAGAGAGAGTAGAGGATACAGACATTGATTACTCAGACTTGAACTCTGTTATCTCTGAGCCGGATGCACGTGTTACTGCAGCAGTTTTTCAGGTTTTTTCAGCGGTTTCCCAGCTGAGTTGTAAGAACAACAATTCTCATTGCTTTATTTCCCTCAAGCTCAGGGTTCACTCTGTCTGGGTATCTACCTCTGCTATGATTGATTCAGGGGCAAGCGGCAATTTTATGGACATTTCCTTCGCTGAGAAACTTGGAGTACGTTCAGTAAAGAAGGCTACTCCTGTACAGATGGAGACCGTAGATGGCTCACTGTTAAACTCTGGACCAGTGGATCAGGAGACGGAGCCCTTAAAGGTCCTCATGGGTAATGACCATCAAGAGAGTCTGTCATTTATGCTCATCTCTTCTCCTCATTTCCCTATTATTCTAGGACTGCCGTGGCTGCAGGCTCAGAATCCTACGATTAACTGGGAAACTAAAGAACTGCACTTTCCAGAGAAACAGATAAGTCCAGAAGCTTCAGTCTGCTCCATTCCTAAAGGACCAACATCAGTCTCTGAGCTACCAGCCATATACCGTGAGTATGCTGACGTGTGTGACAAAAGGAACGCAGACCTGCTACCCCCTCACCGTCCATATGACTGTCCAATAGACCTGTTACCAGGTGCGGGAATACCTTTTGGCAAGATTTACTCTTTGGCAGGGCCTGAGCTAAAGGCTCTCAAAGACTATATAGACGAACATCTAGCCAAGGGCTTCATACGCCCCTCTTCATCTCCTGCTGGTGCACCAATCTTCTTTGTGAAGAAGAAAGATGGATCTCTTAGGCCCTGTATAGACTATCGGGAGCTCAATAAAATCACGATCAGAAACCGTTACCCACTACCGTTGATCCCTGAATTATTGGAGAGAGTACGGCATGCAAAACTCTTTACAAAGTTGGATCTCCGTGGGGCCTATAACTTGGTCCGCATTAGACCTGGGGATGAATGGAAGACAGCTTTCAGGTCACGCTACGGACACTTTGAATATCTAGTAATGCCGTTCGGTTTATGTAATGCTCCAGCAACTTTCCAACATTTGGTGAATGACGTTTTTAGGGACCTCCTGGATACATTCATTGTCATTTATTTGGATGATATTTTGATTTTTTCTAATTCCACAGAGGAGCATCACAGACATGTGAAGATGGTCTTAGAACGCCTTCGACAACACCATCTGTATATCAAACTGGAGAAGTGCGAATTCCATCGAACGGAGATCCAATTTCTGGGGTATGTAATGTCATCACGAGGAATTAGTATGGATGAGGGTAAGATCCAAGCCATTAAAGCCTGGCCGGTCCCCAAGAATGTGAAGGAGGTCCAGCGCTTTATAGGGTTTGCTAATTTCTACAGGCGTTTTATCAGGAACTTTTCTGAGGTTGTGTCTCCCATTACACGGCTTACCCGCAAGAACTCTGCTTTTACCTGGACCCCCCAAGCTCAAGAAGCATTTTCCCGTTTGAAAGAGAAATTCACCACGGCACCTATTCTGGTGCATCCTAACCCTGAACTGGCCTTCATAATAGAGGTGGATGCCTCAGACAGTGCCATCGGAGCTATCCTCTCCCAGAGGACAGGTGAGAAAGAAGTCTTACATCCCTGTGCTTTCTTTTCCCGGCGGTTGTCTCCTGCAGAACGGAACTATGATGTGGGTAATAGAGAATTGTTGGCCATCATCGCAGCCTTCAAGGAATGGAGACACCACCTTCAGGGAGCTGCGCAGCAGATAATCGTGTTGACTGACCACCGCAATCTTGAGTTTATCAGATCGGCTAAGTGCTTGACTCCTCGCCAGGCTCGTTGGAGTCTTTTCTTAAACCAATTCAGTTTTGTTATCTCCTATAGGCCAGGATCGCGTAATGGAAAGGCCGATGCGTTGTCTAGACTCTACTCAACTGAGACAATTCCACTCACATCTCGTAAGACTGTTATCTCTGATTCCAGGTTCCTGGGAGTGCTTCATAATCAAGACTTGCTTAACGACATCAAGGAAGCATACCATACGGATCCCTGGCTGGCACAACCGTCTTGTGAAGTAAGTCTTGTATATAAGAACGGTGTGTGGATTCAGGGGCAACGCCTGTATATTCCTGAAGCAGTCAGGGTGAGAGTACTGCAACTCGTCCACGATTCTAAGATAGCGGGGCATAGAGGAGTTCTGAAGACTCAAGAATTCCTGTCTCGCTTCTTTTGGTGGCCCACATACAGAAGAGATGTTCTAGGTTACGTCACTTCTTGCGAAGTCTGTGCCAGATGCAAGACTCCACGATCTTCGCCTACGGGTCTATTACAACCCTACCCGTTCCATCCCGTCCATGGGGATCCATATCTATGGACTTCATTGTGGAGTTGCCAACCTCTCAAGGAAAGAACACAGTTCTGGTGGTGGTGGATCGGTTAACAAAGGCAGCCCATTTCATTCCGTGTGTTGGTCTACCCACTGCGAAACACACATCGGACTTAATCATTCAAAATGTGTTTCGCCTGCATGGCGTACCGGATGAGGTTGTATCTGATCGAGGGGTGCAATTCACTTCAAAGTTTTGGCAGCACTTCTGTGCTGCGTTGGACATCAAAGTTAACCTGTCTTCTGCCTTTCATCCGCAGACAAATGGACAAACCGAGCGGACTAATCAGACCCTAGAACAGTATCTCCGCTGTTTTATCTGCCACCTACAAGATGACTGGGTGGATTTGCTTCCACTGGCTGAATTCTCTTATAACAACTCACAGAGCGCTTCCACCAAGCAGTCACCCTTTTATGCCAATTTGGGTTATCATCCTAACATCCTTCCTCGACTTCCCATAGATTCACCTCTTCCAGCTGTAGCCGACAGAATCACCTCTCTACAAAGGAACCTCGATCTGCTTAAAGAGAATCTGGAATCAGCTCAGGACAGGTATAAAAAAGCGGCAGATAGGTTTCGTAAACCTGCACCAACCTTCAAGGTAGGAGATTTGGTCTGGCTGTCAACTAAGAACCTTAAATTGAGAGTACCATCATCCAAATTGGGTCATAAGTACGTTGGGCCCTATAAGATTAATAAGCTCGTCAGCAACGTTGCCTGTCGCCTTCAACTTCCAAGATCTATGAGGATTCACCCCGTGTTCCACGTTTCTCTACTAAAGGCTGTGACTCCCAATTCATTCCCTGGTCGTTCTTCTTCCCCTCCTGCTCCGGTACTCATCGATGGCCAGGAGGAGTTTGTCGTGGAAAGGATCCTGGACTCCAGGTTGCGTAGAAACGGGGTGCAATACCTGGTAAAGTGGCAGGGCTATTCTTCTGAGGACAACTCGTGGGAGCCGGCCTCCAATCTCCATGCTCCTCGGTTACTCCGCCAGTTCCATCGGAGGTACCCGGGAAAGCCTGGACTGGGGCCATCCAGAGGCTGTCCCTAAGGGGGGAGTAATGTAAGGTTTTCAGTCTTTTTTGCTATATCTGTTGTTATGTTTGCATTTAGTGTATTTTGTCGGCCATCTTGTTTCCTGTCATGTGTAATGACTATTGCCCTCAACCAATATGGAGTTCTCAGCTTGTCGTCGGCCATCTTGTTTCCTGTCCTGTGCATTGACTCTTGCCCTCAAACAATATGGAGTCCTCAGCTTTGATGTCCCTGCCCTGTTTCTTGCCAATTGCCCTTTTAAACTACTTCAGCTGGTTAACCTGTGCTCCAGAATCAGGTCTGCAACCAGTTTGTGTCTTGCTCTCTGAAGCCTGGATTCACTCTGCCTGGAATCATCCTGTTTGCCAGCAACATCTGACAGGAAAGTAATGGACTCTGAATGACTTGTGCTATGCTTTAATGCTCTGATGTCCTTGGTTGTTTGCCTTGCACTCTGCAACTACATTTATGTTATCCTGTTGATGCACTAACTTGTATGAAGCAATACAAGAGCTGCTTAAGAAGCGTATGTCTCATGTGTCTCATTATACCCATGCATTAGACTCTATATAGACTGTATCATATATGACACCTAGAGAGCCCCGTGTGAAAAAAAGTTTGCCCTGTTCCTGATTTCTTATTCTTTTGCTTGCTTTTCACACTTAAATGTTTTAGGTCACCAAACAAATTTAAAAAGATAACACAAATTTAAATGTATAAATGAATGTCTTTAATATTTAGGGAAAAAGAAATCCAAAGCTAGAGGGCACAGTGTGAAAAAGTATTTGTTCCCTTGAGAATTTCTTATTCTTTTGCATGCTTTTCACACTTAAATGTTTAAGATCACCAAACAAATTGAAATCTTAGACAAAGATAACGCATATTTCAGTGTATGAATGAAGAAATAGCAGAGGGAACAATTAATAATGAAAATAAATGAAGTAAAATACAAAATTCAAGATTGTCTTAAAAGTAGAGATGAGCAGAGCGATCATGGTTAAGGAGGTTGCCCGCTATTTGGGCAACTCCTTCTTACCCTTCCCCAGCCTATTCTTACCTCCCGTGCTGGTGCCAATCCAGCGGTGTGGGTAATCGCGTTCACAGGGCTCACGGACAATCATCGCCAGCTTCTTTGCCCTAAAACATGATTACCAACACTGCAGGAACAGTGCAAGCATGGGAGGTGAATATAGGCTTTTTTATATTACCGCTGTAGACATGCAAAATTAGAAGATGTTGTCCTACTAGTGTACAACCTCTTTAAAGGAAACCTGTTAGCAGGATTAGCACTATGAAGTAAAGCAGTGAAGGAATCTGATCTGTGGTTGTTGAGTAATCATCCTGTAAAGCACCTTAGATATCCATGGTTATGACCATGTATACAGTGATAGCTAGTTTCTCATTGTGGTAAACTTGGATACCTAAGCTGCAATGCCTGCACATGAGGTAAGTGACAGATACTCAGAAGAATTATACTATATTTCTAATTGGAGGGTTTGTTATTTTTATTATTAGTACACCTACTACATATTGGGATCGGATCTTGGAGATGGGAAAACCCCTTTAATATAATATGGACTAGGTGTATCAAAAGTTATTTGGAAGAAAATCGATTGTGAAACCATTGGCTTCACTGAAGTGACTAAAAAGTACAAAAAGTTGAAAAAATGATGTATCAGGTATTGTGGGTTTGTGTTTGGAGTCTTAGTAAAGTAGAATGATTATCAAGGCTTGTCTATAATATAATACTGAACATGTCCTTCTGTCTGAAGCCAGGATCAAACCAATTAGACAAAGTGACTATTTTAAAAGAAAAATAGGTTAGCCCCTGCAAAAGTAATTGTGGCCTCATTTATGAGAATTGCGTCACACTGATGTGGTGCCCCACTGGTCAGGACGCCACGCAGGGGTACTGCTCCCACGAGAGAGTGTGTGGTATCCCTGTGGCCAGGGAACATGGGATGTCACATAAAGGACCCTCATTACACCCATTGACACACTTTAGACCAGGGGACCAATAGGTTTGCCCATTGCTAGGGAACCGGCCCCGGTGGGAGGAGCTTAGGTGGGTAGTGGTAGAACTGGAAGACGGTTAGAGGAGTTGAGTCAGAAAGAAGTTGAGGTGAACTACTGTGGGGAGCGAGGAGTCAGACAGCAGAGAAGCTGGTGAGAAAGAAGGGGGATCCTAGGGTGTTGAGGTGCACCCAAATCTGGGCCAGTACGACCACTGGCTGGAGGGACCCAGTCCAGGAATGGAGAACTGGCTCAGAGAGCGGTGCAGGTGTTTATCCCCGAGCCGCCAAACCGGAGGGCCACGAGGTTCTCAGAGAAGTCCCAAAATGTCCCGTAAAGGGTCCGGAGGTCCAAGAGAAGAGAGGAGCCTTCCAGAAAGGATCCATGGGAGCCAGCTGAGGGCTCTACGTGCGGGAGCACTAAGTAGAGGAAGAATGGGAGAGCTCAGACAGGGACAGAAGAACGGCAGGCACACCACCGAGGGTCCCAAGTGAGATGTCCCCTGGCGACTACTCAGGCCAGCAGTACCTGTGAACTGTAACAACTAATGCTGCCTGAAGTATGTCAGTAAAACCCGGTTCAGAATCAAAGACTGTGTGTTGTGTTTCATTTGCCTGCGCCTGAGGAGCCATACACTTGTTACCTCACCACAGACTGTTTGCTAGCATCTCCACCTGACGAGCCACCTCCCTGTGTAAAATCCCTATTCATTCACAACTGCCCCAGGGAGTGACGCCAACTTGCTGCACCACCATCACCTCAGAAGTCTGTCCCGCAGCGCTGGTATCATTATCGGGAACTGTAGGTGGCGTCACCAACTCTTTTTATTTTTATTTTAATCCCTTTTTCAGCGATCACCAGGGCCCGGGCACAGGCCGCCCGTGACATACCCCGTGAAACCAAATGCCCGGGAATGGGTACCTCACCGCCCTGGGGCACGTCAGTAAGATGGTTCTGGTCACCTATAGCAACTAGAGTGCAACCTTCAGCATTGAAGCTGCTGAGGTAAAGTGAAAGCTCTGATTGGTTACTATAGACAACTAGATCCTTATCAAGTATAACAAATAATCTATAATATAATGCTGAACACATCTTTCTGTCTAAAGCCGGGATGGCGCCATTTTATTGAAAACTCTGTCCCTCTGAATATTACCAGTCACCAGTGTATTTCAGATGCTATTCGCAGAGACAGTGTCTTCAAGAAAATGGTGCCGGAGATCAGGCACGTGCACGTGCTGACTCTGGCGCCATTTTATTGAAGGATTCAACTACAACATGAACATAGCACTGCACACACACCAGCCATAGGGATAATGGGGGTGGCCATGGCATGACATTTAGATAAAGGGGAGGAAAGCAGCCAGGGGAGGAAAAGATAAAGAAGATCTGAGTCACAAAGTCCCACACCGCCAAGGCAAATGAAAGAAAGACCACAGAGTTTACACCATAAATATGCTTTACAAAGATGTTTTTGCACAGTAAACACATTTTGTTTCAGCTAAATTAAAAATGTGGCAATAAAAATGCCGCCGCCTCCTGGGCGTAGACTGGATTCAATAGCTAGTAGATATATATCCTAAATATTTGAGACAATTGTGCCCTCAGTAGCAAAATAATCCATCTGTTCTCCATTATAACCAGTGTAACAAGAAGAGGAGGGGGACTACATGAATACAATGCCCGGTAACGTTAGACAGGCTGCTCTGCTGCCAGCGTTGCTTACCCCTGTGTATTGTGCCTCCCCACCCTCAGGCGGTACGCTCTCTAACAAGAGCGCGTGTCTTTATTGCTTTGCGGTATGTGTATTGTGTAGCACCTCTTGGCAGAACCAGACAAAATAAGTTGTTATCCTAAGAAACCTGAGCGTGTGTTGGGAATACCAGATCCTGGCTTCTTTCCTCTGTCTTATTTAGCGTTACAAATTGGATTACCAGTTCTTCTTTTTAATGATATACTGTATATGCTTCCTGTGCATGCAGTGCTGAGCCTCACATTTCAATGAAATAACATTTCCATTTTCTAAATCCATTTTTTTTATCTAAAAAATTGGCACAAATTCATTTTTTTTAAAGGGATTGTCTGGTTTCTTGGAACCTCTGTCCTCCGACTCTAGATTACCTTTAAAAACAAAAAGAAACATAGAAACTTAGTCACCGTGCCCAGGTCCAATGTTGGGTCTCCTTGTGTCTATTATTGTCTACAGTACTGACATCACATCATCGGATCTACAGCCAATCAGTGAGCTCAGTGGTTTTGATTGGTTTGTGCTATGAACTCTGGCAGTTATTGGCTGATGTACTGTCAGTGCTGTAGAAAGTATTAGAACCCGGGAGCAGCAGCAAAGACTTAGTGCTGGACCCAGGGAGGGTGAATGTTTAGATATATGTAATAAGATCACCAGTGGTGTCACTTGAAGTTCACGGGCCCCGATGTGAAAGCTCCAATGGGGCCCCCAATTATTGCAAGACTTTAATAGCATTAGTCTTTTTTCTATAGGCCAAAGGGACTTTTTGGGGTCCCCTAGGTTCTAGGGGTTGGTTGCCATTGTAATTACTCCCCTGAAGATTACTACAGATAGATTGAGAACACTCACTATATTTTTAGGTGTCTGCCTAATGTCCAACTTTCTTTCCAGTTGACATTTTACGGATTATTGAAAGGATGGCAGGTATTTGACTCTCTGCTCCTGCAGACGGAAAATAGTCAATTCAGGGCAATCAACTTGTTCGAAACGTAGAGCTGTAGAAGGATGTGATCAATATCATGGATGGCAAGAAGAACTAACAAATCAATACTGGAACAAATCAAGCTACATGTGACTTGAAGTGAGGATCACCAAGCTATGACTTGTCCACTTTGGACACATCATACGAAGAGAGAAATCACTGGAGAAGGACATCATGGTCATAAGAACTGAAGGTACAAAGGTGAAGAGGAAGAACAGAAACTCGATGACTTGATATGATCAAGGTAATAGGTGTATGGAAAGGAGTAAACCACATTGCCGTAATAAGGTTTAAATATGCGGTATTCCTGGAATGTGACTTTAGTATGTTTCACAGAATGGACATCTCCTTCGTCAGGACAAATAACATTAATGTGTTGTATTCCTGGATCGTGATTGATTTATTTAGTCAACACGTTCCAGGGAATAGACATCTCCTTCATCGGGACATACTCATATTAATATGCTGTGTTCCTGGATTGTGATATTATTGAGTCAACATGTTTTAGAGATTGGACATCTCCTTCGTCAGGACAAATTCACCTCACATTGTTTTTTCTTTCCCTGATGGACATGTCCTTTCTCTGAAACGTGTTGACATAATAAAATCACTTTCCAGGAATACTGAATTTGGATCTTTATTATGACAGCGCTGTTTAACCCTTTCCCTCTCCGTAAACCAGTGACCTGCCTTAGTGGGGCTGCTACAGCCATTATATGATTTCTACAGTGGTTGTAACTTTTCACATCCTAAAAAGATGAGCCTTTTCTACATTATGTTATTGAGCGGATTACTTAGGTAATGCCCCTTTGCCCTTTTTTTGTCTATTCCAGTTTTTCTGCAATTAAGATAATGGTGGAGAAGATCTTGGTGGACCTATCTAGGCTGCACAAGATTGATCTTCCTACAGATCATTCATCCATCAAGTCACCTTGACTAGAGATCAAGCTGATGGCTACTAACAATAATAAATAGGTTATTGGACAATAGTTGGTGCAGTGAATACAGGAAAATTAGGGAAATAAGTCCCAGCACCTATAGTGCTGTCAGAGTGTTGATGGAAAGGAACTTGCCACTTTAAAAGAGTGGATAACAAGTTACAGAGCTTGAGAATCATGATTATTCCTAAATATTTTAAACTGTTAAGTGCAGCAAACTCACATTTGAACTATGGGTAAATTAAAAAGCATGACAATGTGTGACACTAGTCACAACAAATTTTAGTTGTAACACCGAATGTGAAGCTAGTCACTTCTAAAAAAGTAACTTGTGACATAGTCTCTATTTACAGGAATATATGTGATAGAAAGATGAGGCAATCCAGGGTCTCATTCTAGGAGAGTTCATAGTATTCAGGGAGTAGATAGAGACATAGTCATGCAACAGTTGCCAATAGATCACAAAGAAGATTCAGGGATTTAACAGAGGTGTGTTAAGGTCACAGTCTAGAGGTCAAAATAGTAGGAGAATAAACAAGTACAGGGAATAGGCAAAAGCATAATCAAACAACAGTCTGGGTCAGATAACAGAGATCAGAACAGACACAGGAATGCAGGTCACACAGAACTTCAGACAGGATGTTTAACGGGCATCATTTTGGGAGAGGCTGCTCAACTAAGTAACAGAGCAATCACTGGGAAGTTGGAACACCTGAGCAACACACCCTCTCTCAGAACCAGAATGGAGGACTGCTCTGGAGATCAGCACACCCAGGTACTAGTAACAGCATAACTACAATAATATCCCAGACGTGCTGAGTGCATGGTTCATGCCACAAAGCTTTTCTATAAGTTTGTGTAAAAGGATGGGGGTCAGTATGTACACTATGAAGAGAATGTAGAGCGCCGTAACAGAAAAACTGACTACTATATAGATAGATAATATGAAGGCCATGATCACAAATAAAATGGTCATTCACGAAAGTAAATTCTCAGAATGGGCATCTGGAATTCAGAATTCTAGAATTTAGCCTGCTCGTAATGTCCTATATTAGGTTTAGAATTAATTATAAACGCTATATTTAGCTGTTTTTCTATCAAATTTACTTTAACAGATATTTATGCAAATTTGTACTCGTTCGTGTAGCAGATGTATCCATCCCACACTATTTGATTATCCATATTTCTAAGTAAATGAGTTTTGGCATATTATTCATTTGAAATGGTGCTAAAAAAATATCTCAAGGAATTACGCTGAAGTTTAAACTGCAATAATAATTTATGTAAAATTCAATTTAATTTTCCTGCACATTGAGAATTTATTCACCATAGGCAGCAAAACTACTTGTTTCTACTACTGATGAAGCAAATGAGTCTTTTCTATGGGTTATGAAGGATCTAGATGTTAATTTTTAAATCAAGGTTCACCCGATCAGAGCCGGGACCTTTTCCTCCTTTCCGTATTTTTGCACATGCACTTTTAATGGTGATAAACTTTTTTTTCTCTTTTGGATATTTGAATAATTTTTGCATTGTTTAGGCTTAATTTCTATATTTTTTTTTATTTCTTTTTGGTTTTTTTTTGCTGATTTCGGGTAAAGTCAAATGACTAATAGTAAATATGCATATTTTCCTATTTTAGTGCTGCCTAATCTGTATTTACAGTGCATATTAAGAGTTGTGTATACAGAAATCAGGAAGGCAGAGCTTGTAATAAACCATCTCTACCTTCTTATTTATAGGGAAATATTCAAGCTAACTTTGCATGAGATCTCTAAAGAAAGTCAATGAATGAGATCTTCCCAGAAAATCAATGCATGAGATCTCCCTTCATGTCAGTGCATGAGATGTCCCCAGAAAGTCAATGCATGAGATCTCCCTAGAAGTCAGTGCATGAGATTTCTCAGGAAAGTCAATTCACGGGATCTCTCCTGAAAGTTAACGCATGTGATCTCCCTAGAGGTCAGTGCATGTGATCTCTCCAGAAAGTCAACGCATGAGATCTCACTAGAAGTCAGTGCAGGAGATCTCTCCGGAAAGTCAACGCATGGGATCTCTCAACAAAGTAAATGCATGAGACCGCCCCAAAAAGTAAATGCATAATATCTTCCCAGAAAGTCAACGCATGAGGTCTCCCTAGAGGTCAGTGCATGAGATCTCTCCAGAAAGTTAATACATGAGATCTCCCAATAAGTCAGTCTATGAGATATCCACAGAAGGTTAATGCATGAAATCTCCCCAGAAAGTCAATGCAAGAGATCTCCCAAGAAAGTTAGCACATGAGATCTTCCCCCGAAAAAGAATGCATGAGATCTTCCCAGTAAGTCAATGCGCGAGATCTCCCCAAACATTAATGCATGAGATCTCACTATAAAGTGAATTCATGAGATCTCCCAAGAAGTTAGTGTATGAGATCTTTCAGGAAACCCATGAGATCTCCCTAGAAAGTCAACCCATGAAATCTCCCCAGAAAGTCAATGCAGGTCAAAGGGTGGACTTTCCAGTATGTTTAATGTCTATGAGCAGTCTGTAACTTGGTAAATAGGAACATCATTGTTAATTTTTATTTATACAAGTGAATAGTACAGATGAAAATATTCAAGTTTTGTAATGTACTTTATGCTTGTTTCACTCTCCTTTTGTGGACAAATTCTGTAACATCTGCATTCACTGAAGACAGATATTCCCATTACTCAAATAGGAAACGGCAGTTGGTGCTTTTAAAGTTCTATGGATGAGGGCGGAGCTGAGGGCAGAGAGACATTCTGCTGTAAGTTCTCGTAAAAACCATTGTAAGATGTCTATAGAGCTTTATGAGCATCAACTACCACCTCCTTTCTCAATAATGGGAAGATCTGTATTCAGTAAAGGCAGTTTTTCCTATTACTTAGGTGGGAGATGGTAGTTGGTGCTTTAAAACATCAATGAAGAAGGAAGACGGAAGGAGGAGGCAGGAATTAAGGGCAGACATAGACATTCTGTTGTAGGTTCTCCTAAAAAACACAGTGAGTTCCCCATAGACGTTTATGAGCACCAACTGCCACCTGCTATCTCAATGACGGGAAAACTTTAATCATTGAAGACAGATTTTTCCCATTACTAAGATAGGAGATGGTTGTTGGTGCTTTAAAGTGCTATGGAGGGGGAGGAGTTAGAGGCAGACACATACATTCTTCTGCTAATTCCATAGAACTTTGTGAGCACCAACTGACACCTCCTATCTCAATAATCGGAAAATCTGTAATCACTGAAGGCGGATTGTTCCTGTCACGCTGGACAAGGGAATGTCCAACAACCAACAGAGCACGGATCAACGATGTCCGATGCGTTACACAGAACAACAGACAAGAAGACACCAGGGGGATAAATACAGTGGAGGGCCCTGCTCGTAGGAAACTGGAGAGAGGTGACCTCCTGCACTCACCTGCAGCTGTGCCCTGATCTCCCTACCGTCCCTATACGAGTTCTTTAAACTCGTCGCCGAGCAGGATACCTAGGGCCCTCGCTGGCCCTGATATTAGTCCACAACCACTGCACTATAGGAGACTTGATGGAAAGGGAAGACAGACAAGGAACAAGGTAGCAACTTCACGTCTGCTGTCACTTCACCAGACAGCAGACAACTTCACACCAGAGGAATCTCCAAACAGCTTCCTTTACCTTCAGAATCTTTGGCCAGTATGAATTCAATCTCCAGCAAGGCATGCTGGGACCAAGGGATATATAAAGGGGAAATAGCAATTGCAGAAAGGCCACACTATTTAACCCCAGTTTGGGGTCAAAAGCAGTCAAAAGTCTCCCTGGTAAGACAGACCATCGTGACAGTTCCCATCACTGAGAAAGGCGATGATAGCTGGTGAAAATTCTATGGAGAGAGAAAAGAGGAGGCAGAAGCTAAGGGCAGACACAGACATTCTGCTGTAAGTTCTACTAAAATCCACAGTGAGTTATACATAGAAATTTATGAGCACCAACTGTCATCTGCTATCATAGTAATGAAAAATCTGCATTAATTTGAAGATAGATTTTTCCATTGCTGAGATAAGGGATTACAGTTGGTGCTTTTAAAGTTATATGAAGGAGAGAGGAGCTAGGAGCCAACATAGACATTCAATCCTCCATAGAACCTTACAAGCACCAACTGTTAACTATCCCTGTAATGGGAAATCGGTATTCACTGAATGAAGACTTTTTCCTTTGAAAATGAATTATCAGTCCAGGAGAAGGAGATCTCTCTAGTAAGACTTATTACAGAGGTTCTTATTTTCACATAGATAACTGATTTATGGAAGAAAAGGTAAATGCAAGAATTACTCATTAAAGTGTTTTTACACTTGAGACAAAATAATTATGCAAATTGAATCTTTATGGATTAACAAGGACTATTTTTCAAAGAAGCCAAGATCTCGAGCTCTATATGTAGTAGTTATTGTTGATCATTTTAAAAACCGATGAAAATCATTTGAGAACAATTAAAGAGCTTGATAATGGACTCTACGAGTTTGAGTGACAGGTCTGTTTTATGTATCAACTTGTTTTGCTCATTTTTTAAGCGAATAAAAGCTTTCTTTTCCCATTATTAAAATAGGAAGAATGACTGGTATGTGGAAATCACATAATATGAAAATGGAAATATTGTCTTGGAGCCAGACATGTCGTCAAGGACCCGCCGCTCTATTCGCTGATGCCATACATTTACATACTGTATGTCTGACGCACAATAATGGAACATTTGAGAGGAGGAAAGTGTAGGAACACTCAACCTGTATGTGAAAATATCCCAGGAATGTGTGTTTTTTTCAGTCAGTCCTTGTCACCATCTTCTTCTAGGGACACACTAGCATTGTGGCCACCGTTCTGGAGGGTCCTTCAAAACGCAGGATTCCGGCAGCATTAACGCAGCGTTACCGTAGTGTAACACTGCCTTAACGCAACCAATTGAATCCTATGGGTGACGGACTTTTATGTGGAAAAGGCAGAAATTCGAGTTTTCCTGTGCGCTACAAAATAGCGCGATATTTTAAACTCCAGCACTTTTGTGCCTGCGTTTGCATGCGCTTGGGTGTCCGTCACCCATAGTATTCTATTGGTAGCGTTAAGGCAGCGTTACACTATGTTAATGCTGCGTTAATACTGCCAGAATCTTGCTTTTTGATGGACCCCCCCAGGGCAGAGGCCACAACGCTAGTGGAAAGGGGGATAAAGGAAGAACCCATTGCTCAGAGGCGCCCATCTTATTCATCGTAATACTTAAAGGGAACCTGCCAGGCCCCTTAGTTCCTCTAACCCAGCTAAATTCCCTTCCTAACCAGTCTTGTATATATTTTCTAAAATCAATGTGTAAAATAATCATTTATGGGTAGGGTGCGATTCATGTTTTCAGACATGCCCCGTGGCAATAACGCAGTGCTAACTCCATGTTAGCACCACATTACCGCTGCCAATACTTATCTATGGAGATAACACAATTAAAAGGACCCCAAAAAATGAGCCCCCAGCCTCTTTATACCTGTCCCTGCACCATGGTAATACATTTGTAGCCGTCCCTTTGTGTCTCTAAAGAGATATTGCAAAGTTTATAAAAGTGGTTTTTATACCTTTTGATCTGCGGCTTCTCAGCATTTGAGAAGCCGCAAAAGGCGTTCCTTGCTGCTTCTCCCCACCGCCTGCTTGGTAATTATTCACGCCCTGATGGGCGTGCCAGAGAGCAGAGAGCCTGTGCGTGTCATCAAAAGGGCGGTAAAGCCACTATGACGAAAATCGCGTCATATCCGGCTTTACCCACGTCAGTACACCCATTAGGGTGTACTGCCGACCTCGCGATGCCGAGTGCGCATGCGCGAGGTGTGTTCACGGCAGCTTATCACAGTTTGTACATAACACAGACTTTAAAAAAAATGTCAGTGTTCGGGTTCAGAGGTTGGGTGCTTTATGTATGCAAATCACATGAGAGAACATCACTGTACTTGGGTACACTCTGTGTTTGGCCAAGTGTGAGCTGTTTGCAGTAGTTGATTGGCTCCCACTTGGGATAAAATCAAAGTTATCCTATGAATGTGTACCCACAAAAATTACAAAACCCTGCTTTCCCTTCAGCGAAAGTGCTATGTTTATGGCTGTCTGTCTGTGGGCAAAGAGCAAAACTGCCCAATCAGTGTCTTCCAATGAGGTTCAGGTCAAGTTTGGGTGCAGAACAGAACTTTATTTAAAGTCCAGTTGAGCCCCCAGAACCTGAACTTCAAAATCTTATCTGCAATTCTAAGAAATACAAATTGTGGGTATTTAGATGTAATTAATAACAATAAGCTCATCCTTTGCCCCAAGCTTCTACTGGGCATCACCACTTCTGACTGATCCCAACAAGATGCCCGGAGGCAATAAAGAAATAAAGACTGGACCAAAGAACAAAGAAGAATAGCTCACTGGAAGAAGACAAATGAGCAATGACGGGACAAGTATGGAGATCACCAATCACGTCAATTTGTGGTAAATTTATTTGATGAAAAACAAATCTGCCAGACTCGAATTTGAAGAGGTCAACTCAACTCTATCTCTTCCCACAAGAATTGTACACAGGGAAGAACTTCTTTAAGATAAGGAAACCTGTGACAGAGTTTGTATTGGGGAAAGCGGTCCAAAAAACTTTTATAGGTAGAAATTCTTCAAACTAGTAAACCAAGGAACCACAGTCCTATGAAAAATAAATAATACATAACTTTTAATAATAAAATTGTACATACCCAAAAACCAGGGGCGGAACTACACTGGTGCAGCTGGTGCAGCTGCACCAGGGCCCCGACCGGCTGGGGGCCCCTTCAAGCCTGGAGGGGGGCCCCCAGCCGACCCCCGCAAGCCGCCGCCAGAGGAGAGGAGGGTCAGGCAAGGGAAGCAGAGAGCTTCCTGCTTCCCCTGCCTGATCCCGCCCCTCCTCTCCTCTGCTCCTCCGGCTCCTAGAATACTTCAGCGCGGCTCCCAGGTAGGAGAGCATCGCGCCTGCGGCTCCCTGCGGCTAAGTGCGGCTCCCAGCGGCACCCTCCCCCCCCTTTCCAGGTCCGCGCCGACGGCCAGCGGAACCCCTCCCCCCCGGGCCGCGCCGGCGGCCAGTAGCCCCGCCCCCCACGGTCCTCTCCTGCACCAGGGCCCCCGGGGGTGACGGTCCGCCCCTGCAAAAACAACCAAATAGAAAAAATGAAGAGTATAAATTGGTTAAGATTTGGTAGAGAATAATGGCCACTTTACATGTCCCAACATCCTTTCGATGTTGGATACAACGGCGCGTGAGCCCGCATTTTTTGAGCAGAAATCCAAGATCGCATAGGAGATGTTACACAGCGCGATATCGGCAGGCAACACAACTGCGATGTCTACGCCCCCTTGTACGGGCGACCCAGGAACAACCATTTAACATTGTAGTGAATAGGGGAAGTTGTGCTCCAAATCGGTGTTGGGCTGTTACACAGCACGATCCTGCCACATCGTCCATCCAATATCGGGCAGTTGGAGAGCCTGCTCATTTCTACCCCGATATCGTTTTGGCATTGTTCTTGCATCGAAGTGGACATTTACGCACAAACAATATCGGGGCCAACGCACGAACCACGTGACTTTTTATCGGAGTTGGACGCCGATATCGGCACGTGTAAAGTGGCCATTAGAGACATCTAGGGACATTTGCCCATAATTCTCTACAAGATCTTAACCAATATATACCCTTAATTTTTTCTATTTGGCTGTTTTTATTTGTGCACCACTTTAATCTTTATTATTAATTATATTAATTTATGAAATGTATTCATTTTATTAAAAGTTAATGTATTATTTATTTTTCACAGGATCGTGGTTCCTTGGTTAACTAGAGTTTGCATTGGAAACCAGGAGCTTCAGTTGGGTGCAGAACACTCCAACAGTGCAATTTCAAAGTCTCATATAACCAATTAGACTACGTAAAAGGAGACCACAGGCTGGAGAACCACTTAAAATAGTCTTACGAGATTTCTCAATATGCTCGGAAATACCTAATTATACGACACGGGAAAAAAAGGGACAAACATTACAGCAAGAGATCTCGGTGTGGAGGGGAGATCTGAGAATGGAGAGATGTCTCAGTAACCACAGGTGGACTTCCCACCATGAATGGCCTGGAGAAAAGAGATGAAAACTGTCACTTCAGTCATTGTTCTTGGCCACACACAGAGCCGCCAGGGATATCAGTGTCAATGTTCTCCTTACAGTTGTCGAAACTTTTATTCTTCTTCTTCACTATGTTTCTAAATAGGACCACAAATACATTTTATACTTTTAAGTCTGACATCACCAGGTCATCATCACATTATTTTTTTTATTTTTAGGTAGGTTGTCTGAAACCTAACTTTCATTCATCAATTTACTCCTTCACTATTCTGGCTATGTGAAGCATTTTTATTCTGGGAGCTCTGTAGCTTCAAAGTCAAATGTGAGTGATAGTTAGTGATACGGCTGCATACCAATGAACGTCTCCGGCAGATAGACCATTCCACAGGGCAATGTCTGCGAAAAATGTTTCGAAGGCGTTCGTAATCATTCTTCAATTTTAAATAAATACTCTGTTTATGGACGAATGGACTGAATTTGGTGACTCCAGAATGTAAAGCGTTAACAAACAGCACTAGAGAACATTGACTACCCTTCAAAAAGGTATCGAAATTTTCCCTTTAGAGCACAGCATCTATATTTGAGCACCGATGTTCACGTTGTTATTATTTATTATTATAATAATACTGCTATTTATTCCATGGGAAAAAGGCCATTCATAGCCAAGTACAATAATTATGAACAATACATGGCACACATAGGTACAGGAGGAGAGAGGACCCTGCCTGTAAGGGCTCACAAAGGATGGGTGATGATATAGTAGGTGAGGAGAGAGGACCCTGCCCACGAGGACTCACTGTCTACAAGGGATGGTGAGGATATACTAGGTGAGGAAAGAGGACCCTGCCCGCAAGGGCTCACAGTCTAAAAGGGATAGGTGAGGATATACTTGGTGAAGAGAGACGAATCTGCCCACAAGGACTCACTATCTATAATGGTACCTTTACACGCCGCGACGGCAGGCTGGATACATCCCGCTACTTCACGTGCACGAGCACGCTCAAACGGTTACAAACGGTCAACGCACCCTCTTTACACGCCGCCACAAGGTGCGCTACGCCACGCTACATCTATAGCTAGCTACATCGCCGGGTGTCTCAAGTAGCCAGCTGTAGCTCATTTACACACCGCTATAACCAGCTACTATGGGCGGACCTGGTGCAGCAGGGACAGCACATAGGCGTGCCACAATTGTGGATTACGAGCCGTCCGTAAGCTGATAGGACGAAGCAATAACATCCTGATTGGGCAGGCATCGCAGGAGGCTGAGTAATACAGCGATTGTGTAGTGTGACTCGTCAGGTCCTTAAATATGCCTCCCTATGCAGCGACTACCAATCGTCATGCAGCAGCTTCCACCAATGATCGCACATGGGGCGCGGTAACATGGAGCCAGGGTCACGCCTTTGCTACATTGCAGCTACATCACAGGCTGTCCCGAGTTCCCTTCCGTTGCCTCTTTACACGCCGATACAGCTCGCTACCATCGGCGATGTAGCCATCAGTTTTCGAGCAGAGCTAGGAAACAGATGTATCTGTTGCCGGCTGTAGCGTCACGTCTTCAGACGCCGCTACGACGGGCTACATTGGCGCTACAAGCTACATTTGTAGCCTGTAGCGGGATGTATCCAGCCTGCCGTCGCGGCGTGTAAAGGTACCATAAGGGATGGGTTAGAATATACTATATGAGGAGAAAGGACCCTGCCCATAATGCCTCACAGTCTACAAGCTATGGGTGAGGATACAGTAGGTGAGGAGAGAGGACCGTGTCCACAAGGGCTCACAGTCTACAAGGGATGAGTGAGGTAGAGTAAGTGAGGAGAGAACCCTTCCCATGAGGGCTCACAGTCTACAAGGGATGGGTGAGTGGGGAGGTAGGGTAAGTCAGGAAAGAGCTAATAATATTATTTATATACTTTCACCAGGTTGTGTTTTTTCACTTATTCTGAAAAATGTGTGATGTAGATGAAGAGATCCTGACTCCATTGAGGTGTCACATACTGGGCAGCTTGTTTAGTTAAAATCCCAGTTTTATCAGAAGGAGATTATCATAAAAGGACTAGTAAACCTTCTAACAGGTAGTCCTCCTGCTCCGTATAGACCTGCCCACAACACTGATTGGCAGCTTTCTGTCTGTATCCAGTGTGTATATAGAAAACTGCCGATCAGTGGTGTAAATGGAGACTCCAGCATTCAGCATTCAGAGAACTGCTGGATAGGTAACAAATAATGGAGAGATTTTATAAAACTACAACAAATACCGTATATACTCGTGTATAAGCCGAGTTTTTCAGCACAAAAATTGTGCTGAAAAGTGCCCCCCTCGGCTTATACACGAGTCAGTGACGGCTGAGTGTGTGGGGCCGGTGTCCGGGGGCTGGAGGAGGTGGGGGAGGCTGTACAGTGAGCGGGCAGTCACGTGCCCCCGCTCATTAGTGCAATGCAATATGCACTGCATCCCCCTGTCCATCAGCGGCAGGGGGAGCGGTGCATATTACATTGCACTGTCAGCGCTCCTCCGCCTCCCCCTGTGGTAGTATACAGCAGTGCCCCCCCTGTGGGTATATACAGCCCCCCCCCCCCCCGTTGCTGCCGCACACCTGTAAAAAGAAGCGCTTTCATACTTATCCTCCTGCTGTCACCGCGCACATCCTCCGCTCTCCGTCTTGCTTGCACCAGGCATCCATCCACGTGACCACGCACAAATAATGACGTCATTATTTGTGCGCGGTCATATGGATGGACGCCGGGTGCAAGCAAGAAGGAGAGCGGAGGATGCGTGCGGTGACAGCAGGAGGATAAGTATGAAAGCGCTTCTTTTTACAGGTGTGCGGCAGCAACGGGGGGGGGGTGTGTATACTCACAGGGGGGGGCACTGCTGTATACTACCACAGGGGGGGCTGCTGTATACTACGACAGGGGAGGGGCTGCTGTATATACCTCTGTGCCTGCTGTATACTACCACAGGGGGGGGACTGCTGTATAGTACCACAGGGGAGGGGCTGCTGTATATTCCTCTGTGGCTGCTGTATACTACCACAGGGGGAGGCTGCTGTATACTACCACAGGGGGAGACTGCTGTATACTACCACAGGGGGAGACTGCTGTATACTACCACTGGGGAGGCTACTGTATGCTACCACTGGGGATGCTGTATATACCTCTGTGGCTGCTGTATACTACCACATTGGGAGGCTGCTGTATACTACCACAGGGGGAGAATGCTGTATACTACCATTGGGGAGGCTGCTGTATACTACCACTGGGGCTGCTGTATATACCTCTGTGGCTGCTGTATACTACCACAGGGGGAGGCTGCTGTATACTACCACTGGGGCTACTGTATATACCTCTGTGGCTGCTGTACACTACCACTGGGGAGGCATGTATACCACTGGGGGGGCCTGTATACCACACTGCTGGGGCCTGTATACCTGTGCTGGGGTCCACCCTCGGCTTATACACGAGTCAATAGGTTTTCCCAGGTTTTGGGGGCAAAAGTAGGGGGGTCGGCTTATACACGGGTCGGCTTATACATGAGTATATACGGTAGCCCTGCAAGTGACATATCTATGGAATCAGGGACTCTGCCCCTACGTCATGCTGTTCTCAGATAAGGTAGCAAAAACTTGGTGACAGATTACAATTCAAGCAGAAAGGATAGTTACTAACGAGCTAATAAACATGCTAAAACATAGTGTTCCTGCTCTGTATTGCCCCGCCCACAATGATGATTGACAGTTTTCTGCCTATGCCCAGTGTACACAGAAAGCTGCTGATCAGTGGTGTGGGTGCGGTTATACAGAGCTCAGCCTTCAGAGCACTCTCAGATAGGTGACAGAGATGGATTTTATCAAAACTACAGCAAGCAGCCCAATAAGAAATGCATCCCTGGAATCAGGTTCACTGCCCCTACATTATGGTGCTCTGAGATGGGGGATCAAAAACTTGGTGACAGATTGCAAATCAAGCAGAAAGGAAAGCATCATGTAGATATTATAGCATATACTGTGTCTATACTGCTACTTTTGCATTAGGCAATGTCAAATAGGTGGTACCTGCTGTAGTTACAAAACTAAAAATCAAAGAGAAAAAGATTGAAAAAAAATGCTTATCGGGTAAATAATTACAACATTGGAGAATTTGAATGGGTAGTAAGGTGCTTATCGTATGGAGATGTGCAGGAATGTATACAACTCCAGTGCAAACATGGACTGTGATAATGCCGATGAACTATTCTAGTGGTATAGCCAGCACACTCCAATTAGAATAGGAATATGCAAGATCAGGTTACAGTCAACTTCTATCTGCTTCGAGGAAAATAAAGGGAGCTCGACTTTAGTAATAGGAATCCAGTGATAAATTGGTTTCATGGAACAAGTTTCCTAATGCAATGTGTTTCAGGGCTCTCCTATGAGTCTCTCCTACCTGTAAAAGGGGCAAGAAAGCCCTGAAATGTGTTGTATTAATAGACTGATTCAATAAAGCTAATTTATAAGTGTCATCGATAGATTCTCATCACTGGATGCAAGCACTGTATATCATCAAAGAAGAAGACATAGTTCAATTGGAACCCTATCAGCCCACCCCTGCTGGCAATAAGCAGATCTGGATGGTGGTAAGCCCCTTGTTCTTCTTATACTGCCTCGGTGATTTCTTTGGAAAAGCTTTGGCTGTCATTACACTGGTAATGGGGGCTCTTGGTGTCCCTACTATAAGGGGTGTGAGAGCTGGATGTGACTTGCAAGCCCCTCTTATTAATGAACGTGGTTCCTGACCCTCTCCTTATAGCTGGATGTGGCTCACGAAACTCTCTTAAAGTTGAATATGTCTCACAATTCTCTCTCATTGATGAATGTGGCTTGCAACCCTCTTTCTGGGCTGAGTGTGGCTTGCAACCCTCTCTCAG
>JARQOC010000008.1:45584825-45719405 GCA_033576535.1 Allobates femoralis | reverse complement strand
TGTGATCTCTGAAACTCGTTGACTTATAAAACCAAGATCTTGGAACCCTTGAGTTTTTTTACTTTTATTATGGCAGCGTGGTGTTAACCCTTTCTTCTTTATCTACTCTATAATTGCCATAGGCAAAATCGTGTCGGACCCCGAAAACGCCGTGGCTTTGTCACTATGTGACGTCACCACGCGCGAGCAATGGCCGCGAAGCGGCCATTGCGAGTCGCTGGCCGAAAATAGAACCAGAGGCTCGGCCACAAAGTTAGCGATTTACCGCTGAGGTAGCGCGAGCAATGGCCACGAGGCCATTGCAAGTCGCTACCTCAGCCGCCGCACCTGCCGCAATCCCCCTATACTTTCTATGGGGATCCATTGCGAGTCGCTGTGTAGCGCGAGCAATGGCCGCGAGGCCATTGCGAGTCGCTACCTCAGCCGCCGCACCTGCCGCAAGTCCCCCTATACTTTCTTTGGGGATTACCGCAACCGCGCCGCAAGTGTAACGGTTATGCGGCGAACGCGGCAGATGCGGTTACACTTGCGGCGTGGTTGCGGTAATTCCCATAGAAAGTATAGGGGGACTTGCGGCAGGTGCGGCAAGTGCGGTTTTGCACTTGCGGCAGCCGCGGCCGCAGTTGTCGCAAGTGCAAAACCGAACTTGCCGCACCTGCCGCAAGTCCCCCTATACTTTGTATGGGGATTACCGCAACCGCGCCACAAGTGTAACGGTTGCGGCGCGGTTGCGGTAATCCCCATAGAAAGTATAGGGGGACTTGCGGCAGGTGCGGCAAGTGCGGTTTTTTAAATTTAATAATAATAAAAATAATAAAAAAAAATAACTAATAATATAAATAAATAATAAACAATAAAATAAAACAATCATAAAAAAAAAAAAAAAAAAAAAAATATATAACATTAATATATTAATTACATTAACTAATTAAAATAAAAAAATAAATCTAATACCCCCCCAAAAAGTATTCACACACCCCCAAAAAGTATTCAACCCCCCCAAAAAAGTATTACACACCCCCCCAAAAAGTATTCAACACCCCCAAAAAGTATTCAAGCCCACCAAAAAGTATTCAATCCCCCCAAAAAGTATTCAACACCCCCCAAAAAGTATTCAACACCCCCCAAAAAGTATTGAACACCCCCCAAAAAGTATTCAACACCCCCCAAAAAGTATTGAACACCCCCCAAAAAGTATTGAACACCCCCCAAAAAGTATTCAACCCTCCCAAAAAGTATTGAACACCCCCAAAAAAGTATTGAACACCCCCCAAAAAGTATTCAACACCCCCCAAAAAGTATTCAACACCCCCCAAAAAGTATTCCACACCCCCCAAAAAGTATTCAACCCCCCAAAAAGTATTCAACCCCCCCAAAAGTATTCAACCCCCCCAAAAAGTATTCAATCCCCCCAAAAAGTATTCACACACCCCCAAAAAGTCCTCACACCCCCCCAAAAAATACTCACACCCCCCCAAAAAGTACTCAGACCAGCTATAACTATTATAAGCAAATTAATGCACGTTCTAGAATCCCGATGCATTTGCATCGGGCTCACAGCTAGTACTATTATAACATATTTAGTCTGGCTGCAGCAACCGTTCTTTGTGATTCATGTGACTTGTCACAACCTGATAAGTTGAGCCTTATTTTAACTTTATTAATTTTACTACCTGATTAAGACCCTATTGGACTTTTGTCTATTGCAGCCTGTCACTTTTAAACGAGATTGACTCCTCTATACACAAAAATGCTCTGCCTGACTGCTCTCAGGTTATCAACTGTGAGGACAAAATGACTGTCAACATGATGGAACCATCTCTCAAGTGACATCACTGATTGTGAGAAGGTTGGGGAGTCCATATATCCATTAGATAGTCAATCATTGCTGTCAACATTGGCAAGATCAGTTGACCTGGTCCTTAAGAGAAAAAGAAGGAAAGATGGAGGAGGCCATAAAAAACGGAAATAATGAAACACATAATGGGCCAAATGAACCAGAAGTGGGCCACATCTCAGACTAATTTTGATGAATCAAAGATAGACAGTTGTTCGTAAACTACAGTATGTCTGGTACCTAAAAAGGATCTCCTTGTTTGTAGTAGGTAGAGGAGAAAGGTTTCATTTTATTGGTCTTTGAATTTCCTACTACAGATATAAACCAAGGTATGCTGACTGAATTATCTCTTATATGCACAAATACAATGTTTTCCCTGCACAGGACTATACAACAGGACCTCAGACTAGAGCTGTCAATCACAAATGTCAAAGTAGGCGACAGCATCCCAAGAGGTAGAAATCAAAATGTATTCTTTATTCATCCACGGCTCAAGAGATGCTGTTACCTACTTTGACTTTTATGGATTTGCTGCGAGATGATAACTTGTTTTTGTACATGTGCCATTGAGCAAGTGAATTGATTGCACTGTTAATCTCCTTAATTGTAGGAACTGTCAAACAGTCCCGTGAACATACTGTCTTAATATTGCAAACATTAAAGATAACAGTGGACAATGGATATATTAGTATCATATTTTTTCACTTCATATGTAGTTATTCATATTTTTGTAAAGTTTTGTCAAGTGCTTTGTATTTTTTGTATAATACTTGTTTTATTTAGTTTTTTTACTCATTGTAATTTCTGCCAGCGCAGCTAAACTAGAAATATCCTAATCTTGTAGCACAGAAGTTCCCTATCCTTGAATGTCAGCAAAAATAACCAGTCCAAGGAAAACCCTAAAAGTTTTAAAATGCAACCAAGGTATATTCAATCTTTTTTTAAGTTTTGTATATGTAAAGATGGTTAAGAGTTACTTGACAAAAAAAAATAAAGACATTGCAAAAGTCTCTCTTACTTGAATGATTTCATATCAGCAAAGCTTTAGATGCAATTTACAAGTAGGAATCAGACTACTAAGAAGTGATGTCCGATCTTTGGTTCTCCAGTTGTTTCAAAGGGAATGCAACCACTTTATGTTAGTCCTGCAACACTTTGAGAACCACAGATTGGTGACTAATCCTAGACAGGGTTTAAAGGAGTCTTCTAATTTTAGCAATTCTGCTTTTCTCAAGAAGATGAACTTTTATGATTGTTTTGTTGATACTTTGTAGCTTGGTGGGGATTCAGATCCTGAGTTTCCCACCAGTTGCTCAAACTACTTTGGGGAAAGTGATTTCAGTTGTGATGACTGTCCGCTTAACAGAATCCCGAGGAATCCGGACACCCTTTAACTCGGTCCCGGGCTGTAGTTCACGGGGATGTCATGGGTGGCCTATGCCCGGGCCCATGGCCCTGGTGGTTACTGAAAAAGGGGAAAATAAAAAGAGTTCATGATGCCACCTACGGTTCCCGGTAATGTTACTGGCGCTGCGGGACAGACCTCCGGGGTGATGGTGGAGCAGCAAGTTGGTGGCACTCCTCGTAGGTGGATCGGGGTCCCCGGGGCAATTGTGGATGAATAGGGATTTACACAGGGAGGAACCTCTCCACACAGCCTTGTCTCTTGTGCTGCAGGAGAAGGCGGCTCATCAGGTGGAGATGCTGGCAAACAGTTTATGATGAGGGTGGGATCAGGGGACGCAATAACAGACACACACACACTGGGGCTTTGTTTCCATACCTTTTACTGAAGGTATTGCAAGGTATCGTCCAGGGTACAGTCCAGGTGGTTGGGTGGCAGTTCAGGATTTCCACACCCGATGAGTTGTGAGGCCTCCTTGTCACTGTGTGTGTGTGCTCTAGTCCTGGCCTGTCTAAAACCTGGCCTCTCCTGTGTCCCTCACTTGTACAGCAGGTGATGAGAACCTTCTGTTGGGCACCACTAACTCCTCTGAGGCCTCTGGCTCTGTTGGTGGCTGTGCTACAAGTGTTCTTTTGCCAGGAGACTGAAGTCTCCCTGGCCATCCGGTCTTCTCTGCTGGACTAACTGGACCTGTGCAGACTTGGACTCTGGCATCCGGGTTGCTTCTGCTGTTTCTCTGGGGTGAACTGGTATGGTTCCTGTGCCCCCTCTCCGTCTCACCTAGCCTCCGACCCTCACTCTTGGGTCCCTCACACTGGCTAGGCTTCCCTCTGGCATGGGCCTAGCGCGGCACCATTCACCAGGATGTCTTCACAGTCCTCCCTGGAACTGCACTGCCTAACTCATCCCACAGGCCTGAATTTATAGGGGACCTTGTCTGAAGTCAGCAAGTAGAGCTCCTCTTTCAGGTCTGGGGTGGAAGGTGTTGTGTGTAAGTTTACCTGATGTGGAAATCCCTCTTTGTACCAGGTGTTCCTGTGGCAACTGAACCGTAGGGTGCCACACAGGGATCTGGATTTACAACAGAGTCCACAGGATAGCTACCTACAGAAGGACTGCCATCCAGGGTAGCAAACCAGAGGCAGGAATAGTCGCCAAGCATGGTAAAAGCTGGGAGGTCCCAAACAACAAAATCAGTATTCGTAAGAGTAGTCGGGGAGCTTGATCAAAACTGAGATGGCAGCAAAGTACAAAATTGATAGGCAGGAAAAGCATCCAAAAAACAGACTGAGGTAGAACAGGAAAAAACATTTAGAGCAGGTGAACGACAAAACCAAACCAAGGAAGCACAAGCTATTTCTGGCAGCTTCTAGCAGGAAGCTGAAGGCTGAAGTAGAATGTAGTGCCTTCTAATAGGCTGAATTCAAAAGCTGATGACTTCAGCTGGACGGGAGCACACACACACTCTGTCAGACTGGAAAGTACTGCTGTGTCTGACTCTGATTTCCCCCTATCACCAGCACCACCTACAAGGTGAACATGTCAGTGCCTGATGATACCCAAGTAGAGATGTGACCTCAGTGATCTATACCTTTGGGAGGATGCAACCAGCAGTGACCTGATCAGTAGATATTCTACTGTGCATGCCCACCCCTTTGCAGGCGCTATTATGCATAATCCTTTGGATAAAGTTGAGTAATGAGTTGTTGCATCCACTTGCACTCACCGACTGAGGAACATATTCAGTCGATCCCTCCCCGTAGCTATATCCCTGCTTTATACTTAATGGAAATTAGTGCAGGTCCCAGCCACTCTAGTGGATAGACAGAGCCTGTGCTGATCAGAGTTTCTGACTCTGATTTCTCCTCTCTCACCGGTACCACATACAGGGTGAAAACGTCAGTGCCTGATGACATAAGCAGAGTATGCTCTGGTGGAGAAGTGGCATCAGTGATCTACACTTTCAGGAGGAAGGAAACAGCAGTAACTCAATCTGTAAATTTTCTACTGAGCATGTCCATCACTTTTCAGTCGCTCAAGTGCTTAATCCTTTGGATAAAGCTGAGTAATGAGTTGTTGCATCCACTTGCACTCACCAACTGAGGCATATGTTCAGCCAAACCCTCCCTGTAGCTACACGCCTGCTTTATATTTAATGGAAAGTACCTCTAAACTTAAAAAGTTGTTATCATTTTAATTTTTATTTTAAAGGGATCCTGTCACCCCCAAAACGCCTCCTAACCTATGAAAACATGTCCCTGCAGCATTCCCTCACTAATCCCACACTCCTTTTTGCTCATAAAAGCAGCCTGGGAAAGAGAAGAAAAATGTTATATAACTTACTCATTATCGATGTTAATGAGCAGTGGCTATATTCTTTAGTCAAACAGGCGGCCATTTTCGTCATAATAGCACGCCTTCATAGGCGTGATCTTCAATGTTATTGTAATTAGCGCCTCCCAGCTCTCTTCACTGCTGGCGAGGCTGCAATGGGGCTGTAATGACACAAATCGGGTTATTTCCGGCATCGGGTGACGTATGTACACCCGCGCCGCTCTATTAGGTGTCCAGCATGCATGCGCAATGTGGTACTTGAAGCCTATAGAGCGGCGCGGATGTACATACATCACTCGATGCCAGAAATGACGCGATTCGCGTTATTACAGCCCCATTTCAGCCTCGCCAGCGCTGAGAAGAGTTGGGGGCCCTAATTACAATAGGCATTGAAGATCACGCCTATTAAGGCATGCTATTATGATGAACATGGCCCGCCTGGGTGACAAAAGAATATAGCCCCTGCTGCATCTGCCTCAAGTGCCGGTACCGGTCTTATACTACACTTGCCGCACCTGCCGCAAGCCCCATAGATAATGCATGGGGCTTTCCGCAAGTGTGCCCAAGTGCGGCCGTTATTCGGCAGATGCAGTAAATCTGCCGCATCTGCTGCAATTTGCAAAAAACGCCAGTGTGAAGGGGGCCGGAAGGAGGGGTTAAAGATGGACATTTTGCTGTAAACTACAGTTCCAGTTCTCCATAGAACTTTATGTGAACTAACTGTCTGTCATCCCTTATTTCAGTTATTGAAAAATCTGTTTACACTGAAGACAGATTCTACCGGAGAAATTGAGAATATTGAGAATGAATGATCAGTACAAGAGGAGAAAGAAGCGGTTTATCTAATAAGATATATTACAAAGTTTCTTACTTTGACCATTGATTTATGTGAAAAATTAAATAAAATGATGGTTACTTTTTAAAGGGAACCAACCACCTCAGATCACCCTAATACACAGTTAGTACATGTCCCTGCACCCTAAGGATACCTTTCCAGCACTGTTTTTGTGTAAAATCTTGCATTAGTATAACTGATATAAAGAGTTTATAAACTTACTAGCCTGGTGACTTCTGGGCGTATCCCTCCTTCTGTTATACTTCAGGGCTGTGCATTGCATGTCTGTGCTCCCCCTCCCTCCGTGCCTGCTGCCCTGCCCTGATGGGTGTGATCGTTATCTCCTCTGCACAGAGGGAGGGGGAGCACAGCCATGCAATGAATGCACAGCCCTGAAGTATAACAGAAGGAGGGATACGCCCAGAAGTCACCAGGCTAGTAAGTTTATAAACTCTTTATATCAGTTATACTAATGCAAGATTTTACACAAAAACAGTGCTGGAAAGGTATCCTTAGGGTGCAGGGACATGTACTAACTGTGTATTAGGGTGATCTGAGGTGGTTGGTTCCCTTTAAGTTACTTTTCAATAAAGAAACACATAAAGCTGGATCAACTTTAGACCTGAATTAAAATAACTTGTCTACTGGCTCTTTCAGGTGTTCTGTCCTTGAGTGAGTTGTTTCATTTTACTAAATTTCTTACACAAATTGGAGGATTTAAAAATGTTGACCAGCAGATACTTTTGGTTGCTAGCTTGGGATTTAGTTGGGTAAGGTTGGTAGGACTTGTTCCTAAGGACTCCTCAGATGTTCATGATCATCAGACTGGCGGTGCGTCTCTCAAACTGAGCATAACAGCTTCATAGAAATACATGAAGCTGTCGCACTTGGGTCAGGAGACATGCGGCCAGATTGATGTTTTGGAACATCTGTAGATACAAAGGAGAATGAAAGGAGTTAAAATCACTGCACTGACATATAAAAATGATAACTGGATAATAAACGAAAAGTGAATTTAATTCTATGCGTTTCGAAGTTAAACTCCTTCAGAAAAAATCAGAGCTGTACCATGATATTCCTGAAGAAGGGGTTTAACTCCAAAACGTGTGATAAATCTCTTAGGCACATATCCTACCAATCTAACCCTAAATATATCACCTGCTTACCCAAAAAGATCTGCGGGTCAGCATTAATGGATCCTGCAATTTTCATAAGAAATTTTGTAAAACGAAACAACTCACTCAAGGACAGAACGTCTAGAAGAGCCCTTAGGCACATGTCCTACTAACCTCATTCTACTCATATGCCTGGTTAGACCAAAAATATCAGCGTGTCAACATTTTAATATCCTTCAATATTCATAGGAAAATCTGGTTAACAAAACAACTCACTCAAGGACAGAACGTCTGAAAGAACCCTTAGACACATATCCTAAAAATCTAAAACTAACTCCATCCCTGGTTAGCCCCAAAATATCTGTGGGTCAGCATTTTTAAATCTTCCAATTTTATAGGGAATGTTGTAAAATTAAACAACTCCCCTAAGGACAGAAGATCTGAAATAGCTCCCAGGCACATGTCCTACCCCAAAAATATCTGCCGATCAACATTATTAAATCCTTCAATTTTTGTAGCAAATTTTGTAAAACGAAACAACTCACTCAAGGAAAGACTGTCTAAAAGAGCCATTATGCACATCCCCTACCAACCTAACCCTAACTACATCCCTGGTTAGCCAAAAAAGATCTCCGGGTAATCATTTTTAAATCATCCAATTTCGTAAGAAATTTTGTAAATCAAAACAAGTCACTCAAGGACAAAACGTCTGAAAGAGCCCATAGGCACATGTTTTACCAACCTAACCCGAACTACCTCCCTGGTTAGCCCAAAGATATCTGCAGGTCAACATAATTAGAGCCTCCAATTTCCATAAGAAAATTTGTAATACTAAACAACTCACTCAAGGACAGAACACCTGAAAGATCCCTTAGGCACATGTCCTACCAACCTAACTCTACTTAGATCCCTGGTTATCCTAAAAAGATCTGCAGGTCAACATTTTTAAATCCTCCAATTTCGTAAGAAATTTTGTAAAACAAAACAACTCACTCACTCAAGGACAAAACGTCTGAAAGAGCCCCTGGGCACATGTCATGCCAACCTAACCCTAAGTACGTCACAGGTAGTGGAAATGGGGCACCAGTATATTTAACAGCCTTGGACGGTAACCGTAGAAGCAATCAGTCCTGAACACCGTGGTGCCAGTCCAAAGATGAAGACAATGCAATCCAAATAGAAAAGACGACACTCACCGGTGGAAGTTGCACTTTTTTTCGGGTTCGCTGGTTACATGGTACAGGGGATGGGGAGAGGCGGAGGTGACGACGGCACCGTTTCACGCTCCTTGCGCTTGAGTGACCCGTTGAAGCGCAAGGAGCGCGAAACGTTGCCGTTGTCACCTCCGCCTCTCCCCCTCCCCTGCACCATGTAACCAACAAACCCAAATAAAAGTGCAACTTCCACTGGTGAGTGCTGTCTTTTCTATTTGGATTGCTAACCCTAAATACGTCCCTGGATAGCCCAAAAAGATCTGTGGTTAACATTCTTAAATTCTCCAATTTTTGTAAGAAATTTTGTAAAACGAGACAAGGGCAGATCACCTTTTTTATGTTACATGGCACGCACACAAAAGTTGGAATAAGATCAACCCAACTCGTCACATGGAATAAAACAAAGACATGCTTTATTTATAAATAAAGGAATGGTAAAGGATAGATGGGGAATGCAAGTCAGTGACAAGCCGGCTATTAACAGCAAAGCTAAATCACTCAGAGACCTGGACCACAAGGAGAGTATTCCAAAAATAAGTCTGAATGAGGAAAGTATGTGATGTCTTGGACAGCGAGGTCTGCCCATCTTGACCCGCTCACTACTTTCTTGCTTGGACAAGCGTAATGCTGTGTCTTCATTGAGATTTATAACTTCCACGTGATATCAAAGACTAATTACTGCAGCCCTGTTCTGTATATAGTCAGTATTAAACTTTGCATAAACTTTGTTTCGTACAATGGGAAAAGTTTATTTCAGGTCCTTAGCAGAAGGAGAGAAAACCCTTCTTGCTAAATCTTCAAGATCAGAATTTCCATCATTGAAACTACTTAATATACAGTAGCTAAACTATTTTTTTTCTTTTCTATTCAATGCCCAGGGGGCAAGCTAGTAATTCCCACAGAACAAAGCACCCAACCACATTTTGTAGTATCATGTCAACGTATATCAGACAAGCAACTGGGAGAACATACTTGTACAAAGCATCAATTAACTTCGCGAGACATTTCACAAGGTTTCGAAGCAAAAAGAGCAAAACAAAATGTCTTTTTTCTATATTGACTATCCTGTGAACCATGGAATCCTGGATTAAAAGTTCTATGATGGAGAAAGGAGATTTCGTTTGGAAAACGTCATTCACGAACACTCAATTATTCCGGAGCCATTTAGCAACTTCGCTCCCTAGAGAGACTGATCTTTTTATTTCAATGCCAGCCCTTGGAAGAGGCATTAGTGCCACCCTCCTGTTCCTGTAAAAAGGCTTTCTGCTGGGTATACAACTAAAGAATATTGTTCTTCTCTGCAAACCTTCAAGTCAAGCTGTTTTAATTAAACTTATTTCCAAGAAAATGTAAGGTATGTATTATACAACATCACAAAAGAAAATCAAAAGAAAATCACAAAAGAAAATGTAGAAAAAAATACAAGACTGAGGTCGGATTTCCAATTGTTTGCAATGTCGAATTGACAAAAAAGATATCAAAATGAACGAGAATATCTCGAAACGTTCAATATTTACATTAAAAGTATAAATAGTCTAAATTAGTATTCAATTTTTAAATTTGGAAAAAATATATATTTTGTCTCAATTTTATGATTAAGATTAATTTTCATTCAAACTCTTTTCGAATGGTTAGAAGTCTTACCTTGAAAATCAATGGGATCTCTTAGGTCCTACAAGGCACAGCCATTAGATGAATGAAGGGAGGAAGCCAAGTTTATCTCCTACTGCTCGGATAAAAAGTTTGGTACAGGAGTAAGGTGCTTGAATGAGTGAGATGCTTGGTCGGAAGAGGCTTGAGTGCTGAGCACATGCAGTCAGCTCAAGCTTTATATAGTTAGGCTGCCAGTCCTGGTACGTCGCTCATTGCTTTGTAATGGGATGCCTTAAGGCAGGCTTTCCTCTCTTTATTAAAGGAACAGCTTCCAGTTGGAGCTGCTTAAGCTTCCCCAGTGTGGGACAGACATGCAAAAGGTATTTCGCAGTTTACCATGTAAGGATGCAGCAAATGAAGTTTCATTTAAGAAATGCAAAATGACTCAGCTGTGGAAAAGTGACACAGAGAAGCAATACATTTTCTTGATCAAACCACTTAGGCATTCTGCATCTGTTAGAGTTTTAAGTGTGTTTTCTCGAAATTACCTACCCCCTCCTTTCCTTCTTCTTCTTTGTGCATTCTGATATTCTATATGCAATAATCCTACCCGTGAAATCTGTCCGGTCTTGGAATGTGGGGACCACATCTATTTACAAAAGGTTTTAGAATTATGCTCCGAGGATAACTAAAAAGTATAGCAAAAGATGTCTGGTGCAACTAATGCAAAAATAAGTAAATACATAAATGAATAGTGGGGAACTTGGTAGAATCTACAGAGGATAACTGATTTCTAAGCTCTTTAACGGTGTTACATTCATACTGGATATATAGTATTATTAATATTTATTGTAATAGCGACATTTGTTCCAATACGTTTTACATGTGAAAAAGGGGCATAGATAGACATGAACAATAACCATGAACAGTACAAGGCAAACACAGGCACAGGAGCAGAGAGGACCCTGCCCATGAGGGCTCACAGTCTACAAGGGATGGGTGAGGATACAGTAGGTGAGGAGAGAGGACCCTGCCCACGAGGGCTCACAGTCTACAAGGGATGGGTGAGGATACAGTAGGTGAGGAGAGAGGACCCTGCCTGGGAGGGCTCACAGTCTACAAGGGATGGGTGAGGATACAGTAGGTGAGGAGAGAGAACCATGCCTGTGAGGGCTCACATTCTAAAAGGGATGGGATACTGTGAATTATTGATGGCAGGGTCCTCTCTCCTCACCTACTGTATCCCCACCCAACCCTTGTAGACAGTGTGCCATTGCGGGCAGGGTCCTCTCCCCTTTCCCTCTGTATCCTCAGCTATCCCTTGTAGACTGTGAGCCCTTGTGGGGAGGGAGTTCTCCTTTTCCCTACTGTATCCTCACTCATCACTTGTAGACTGTGAACACTCATGGGCAGGGTCCTCTCCCCTCCCCCGCTATAACCTCAACCATCCATTATAGACAGATAGTGAGCCCTCATGGGCTGGGCCCTCTATCCTCCCTACTGTATCCTCACCCAGCCCTTTTAGACCAAAAGTCCTCATGGGCAGAGTCCATTCTACTCATCTACTGTTTCCTCATCCCTCCCTTGTAGTCTGTGAACCTTCATAGGCAGAGTTCTAGCCCTTCGCCTATTATATCGTCACCCATCCCTTATAGACTGTGAGCCCTCGCGGGCTTGGTCCTCTTTAGTCACAAACAGTATCATCATCCACCTCTTGTAGACTGTGAGCTGTCATACAAAAAAAAAGGGAGGGAGACAAAGAGGCGCAAATGGGACTTATTGTTTAACGGATAAGATAGTACCGTCATAGGTGTATGTGCCCACCTGATCCAGTTGTGTTGCCCCGCAACTGGTAAATTAGCTCAGACAGCTGCTGCTGGATCCGCACTCCCACATAACAGTGGTGATGTATCCAAGAAAAAGACCAAAGAGAGATCGTGCTTTAGTGATCCACGCTGCCATCCCACCATACCTGAATAATTGCCAGGGAAGCCAAGAGTATGCGAGCTGCTTCTTTATTTCTTTAGCATTTTCATCCAACGCGTTTCGGTACAGACCTTGTACCTTCCTCAGGGATATGCTCATTACCCTGAGGAAGGTACAAGAGCTGTACCAAAACGCGTTAGATGAAAATGCTGATGGAATAAAGAAGCAGTTTGCATACTCTTGGCTTCCCTGGCAATTATTCAGGTACGGTGGGATGGCAGCGTGGATCACTAAAGCACAATCTTTCTCTGGTCTTTTTCTTGTGAGTTTTCATAGGCAGCGTCCTCTGTTCTTACCTACTGTGTCCTCACTCCTCCCTTTCAAACTATGAGTCCTCTTGGACATGGTCCTCTCTTCTCACCTACTGTGTCCTCCTCCCTCCCTTGTAGACTGTGAGCTTTTATGGGCAGGGTCTTCTCTCCTTCCCCACTGTATCCTCACCCATCTCTTCTAGACTGTCAGCCCTCATGGGCGGGGTCCTCTCTCCTCTCCGCTGTATCATCACCCATCCTTTGTAGACTGTGAGCCCTCGTGGGCAGGGTCCTCTCTCCTCCTTTACCTGTGTGTGCCTTGTATTATTCATAATCATTGTACTTGTCTATGTATGCCCCTTTTTCATATGTAAAGCATCATGAAATAAATGGAGCTATAATATTAAATTATAATACTAACATAGAGCTGTTCCTGCTTACTGTAAGTGGGAGAAATGAAATAATATTCTTGTAGTTGTGATACATTTTAATCGCTAACAAAAATAAAATAAATGATCTTACAAAGTGAGCTTTCAAGACTGCTTACATCTCTTCGTCAGGCATGGTAAACAAAATATTTGAATGTACACAAACATATATGGTAGTCACTAACACAATTCTAGGATCCATTATTCCATTTCGATACACTGGCCGCACAATCTCAAAGCTACATAAACTGACCATATAAAGAATTACGGCAAATTCCACACTCTACACTTGGATTGTATATGCTTATTAATTTTATTATTTCATCAAGTCAGTTTGACTTGATGAAATAATAGAAGTAATAAGCATAAACAATCCAAGTGTGGTGTGCGGAATTTGCCGTAATTCTTTATATGGACAAATATTAGGGATGAGCGAGTTGCCTTATTATTCGTGCTCGCTATACACACAACGAGTAGGTAGCGGTACTCGCTACTCATTGCGAGTATAGCGAGTATGAATACTTTTGCAGTGTATCTATAGATACACTGCGAAAGTAGCCTAAAAGTGAGTAAAAGTTGTTAAAAAACAATAAACTTACATACTCACCTGTCCGACGCCTGCACCGGGACCGGAAAACCTCACCTCCGATCGCTGGACAAGGACCTTTCACTACCAGCCAATCAGATGGCCGGTAGCGATCTGGCCAATCAGATGGCACCACGTCGCAACTACGTCATCGCAAGCGGCCATCTGATTGGCCAGTTTGCAAGATCCTGATAGTACATCTAGGACCTGGCAAATTGGCCAATCAGGTGGCCGCTAGTGATCACGTGGTTGTGACGTGGCGCCATCTAATTGGCCAGATTGCTACCGGCCATCTGATTGGCTGGTAGTGAAAGGTCCTTGTCCAGCGGTCGGAGGTGAGGTTTTCCGGTCCCGGTGCAGGCGTCGGACAGGTGAGTGTGTAAGTTTATTGTTTTTTAACAACTTTTACTCACTTTTAGGCTACTTTCACAGTGTATCCATAGATACGGCGAATACCGAATAGTAGCGAGTATAGTCGCTCATCCCTAACAAATATATATGGTAACTGGCTATTGATATTACAAAGTAAGCTTTCAAGACAGCTTATGTCTCTTCATCAGGCATGGAATACCAAAATATTTGAAGAAACACAAGTATATGTGGTAACTGGCTATTGATGTTACAAAGCAAGCTTTTGAGACTGCTTTTGACTCTTCATCAGGCATGTAATAACAAAATTGAGAATGTGAGCTTTCCAGACTGCTTATGTCTCTTTATCAGGCTGGAATAACAAAATATTTCAAGAAATACAAATATGTATGGTAACTAGCTATTGATTATTGATGTTACAAAGCAAGCTTTTGAGACTGCTTCCGACTCTTCATCAGGCATGGAATAACAAAATTGAGAAAGTGAGCTTTCGAGACTGCTTATGTCTCTTCATCACACGTGGTATAACAAAATATTTGAATAAATACAAATATATATAGTAACTGGCTGCTGATGTTATAAAGCAAGCTTTTGAGACTGCTTCCGACTCTTCATCAAGCATGGAATAACAAAATTGAGAAAGTGAACTTTCGAGACTGCTTATGTCCCTTCATCAGGATGGAATAACAAAATATTTGAAGAAATACAAATATATATGGTAACTGGCTATTGATGTTACAAAGCAAGCTTTTGAGACTGCTTCCGACTCTTCATCAGGCATGGAATAACAAAATTGAGAAAGTAAGCTTTCGAGACTGCTTATATCTCTTCATCACACGTGGTATAACAAAATATTTGAACAAACACAAATATATATAGTAACTGTCTATTATTGTCACAAAGTAAGCATTCGAGACTTCTCACGTCTCTTCATCAGGCACGGTATAACAAAATATTTGAAGAAACACAAGCAGAGCAGAGGCACGGTACATGGTAACTGTCTAGATGGTACCAAGCCTTTTTCTGCATACTGTAACACATAGACAGATGGGTTCTTACTGCTTCTCCTTTTTTGAACATTTCACAGTCAATGGGTTGCAGTCATGTAATGTCTGTCTATTTGTTCCCCTTTTACTCCTGTCATTGTCTCACAATCTGTCGTAGATGGATGGTTTACCAGGAGCGGTGGGAGGGTCAGAGCTACTATTCTTCCCTTTGTCTCTTATTGGGAATACCTAGAGTACAGTAGAGTATAGTTACAGTGTTTTCTTTGGAGTAGTTTAAGCTGAAAAGTCAACCTTTTCAGTGTACAGAAAGAATATCTGTTGTGTGATGTGTTTTATGTGTGGACTCATTAGGGTTAGGCTGATGTACCTAGGCTACAGCCAAGGAAAACGGCGGCCATCTGGCTTTCATAGAACTAACAGCAGGACAGACTGAGACATTTAGTTCTACAAAGATGATATTTCCTATTAACTTCTCTAATCACATACCAGGTCATTAAACATGTATAACCAGTATGTGAACTAACATGGAGTCATTCATTACAGGACTGTAGTACATCATAAGTTTCCAGCTTTATAAATTGGAATTTGATGTGGAAGGCATCTCAGCCTTACTGAGGTTTATTGCAATTATGAGCTTTGATAAGTTAATGTTATATACGGTATATTTATAAATATAGCTTTCATTTCAAGTTCAGATTTTATGAAAGTGATGCCCACGGTATGGCTTAAAATGAACTGTTCAGTATATAAAAAAAGTCAGATTTCCACAAACAGCGCCACACTAGCCTACATGTTGTGCCTGGTACTGCAGCTTAGTCATATTTACTTAAATAGTAGTAAATTGCAATATGAAACACAATCCATGGAAAACTGAGGAACTTGTTCTAGAAATAAACAGCCATATTTTATTATTCTTTACAACCTTGTATTTAAAGAGTACATATCAGCTGTTTATGGCTGCATGTTTTCTTTATGTAGGTAGCTGCCCTTCCAGTAATAATGGACCTTGGACCACTTCTTATTATAATGTCCTCCAGTAATAATGTCCCACATTCAGTACTCTTCCACTAATAATGCCCCTCATCCTGGGTTTCATCCTATACCAATGTCCACTATCCTGGGACCCTTCTTGATATAATGTCTTCCATCCAGTTCTTTTCCACTAATAATGCCCCTCATCCTGGGTCTCATCCTAAAACAATGTTCCCCATCCTGAGACCATTCCTGGTATAATATCCTCCATCGTTTGCCCTACTAGTTATAATGACCGCCATCCTGGGGCCCATCCGATAACAATGTCCCCCATCCATTGCCCCCTTCCTGATATAATGTTCCCAACCTGGATCCTTAATTTATTAATGTGCTCAATTCTGGGTACCCTTCTATATTAATGTCCTCTATCCTGGGCCCCTACTGGTCATAATGTCACCATTCTGGGCCCTTCCAGTAATTATGCTCAATATCCTGGGCCTCATCTTATAACAATGTCCTACAACCTGTGCCTCTTCCTGGTATCAATACCTCCATCCTGGGCTGCTTTGCAAAATCAAGTCCGCCATCCTGGGCCCATTCCTGGTATAATGAAATCAATGGTGCTCTATAATTTAATCAATTATAATGTTTCACTTACTGGAATAATGTTCTATATTTTGGGTCCCTTACGGGTATAATTATTCCCTTTCTGGAATAATTTCCTCTATCCTTGTCACCCATCCTGGTATAATGTCATGCATCCTGGACCCCTTCCTGGTATGATGTTTCAAATTGTAGTATAATATCCTCCATCCTAGGCCTCCTCCTTGTATAATTTTCCCCTTAGCTATGTCCTTCCAGTTATAATCTCCTCTATTCTTTTAGCGCATTTAAAAAGAAACAAAAAAATGTTCTTACCTTCCACTTTACCCAAGATATGTGGCACCCTTTTTCTTAGCTGTCACAGAAGCCTGCAGCTGTCTTTTACTTGCCAGCAGGGATAGTGCATGATGTCATTGGCAGTTGCCACCCATCATGGCCAAGCCGACATTTGCTTCTGAGCCTAATCTGAATAGCCAGCAGCATATATGTGGAGCCCTTCCGGATCCAGTTGCCACAAAGGTACTGCACCACTGTTAGGGTGTCGTATCTCACTCTCAGGTAAGAGGGGTACAGACCAGTACTGGGACATCCAGGACACGCACTAGGAACCATTGTAGTGGGGATGGGTAGAGAGGAATTAATTAGAGGGAGCACCTGAGAAGGAGTGAAGCCAGGAAGAACACACATAGATGATGTGGGACTCGTGGCAAAGGGTATAAATAGAGTGGGAAAGATCTAGAAAGGAGGAGAGACAGTTAAACAGCAGAGAGGAGAAACCGATAGACAACAGTGAGAAGAACAGCGAGACAGTGAGAGAAAATTGGAGGGAGGCTAGAGAAAGAAAGCCTGTCACAGAAAGAGAACTTGAGAGAAGTTTGCAGAGGACCGGAGCTAGTGGGAGCTTGTCCAAAGACCAGACTGAGGAGCAGAGACAAGAACTAGGTGGCTCCAGGAGGAAGAGGGGGTCCCAGACACACAAGAAGTGAGCAATCCACCTGTTGGATTCGTAGCCATTGTCAGGTGCAGGCAAGTGGAGAGACCAGGACACAAGAAAGGGGCACCGGGAACCCTAAGACTAGTGGAGAAGACAGACCAGGCTCAGCTAGCAACCCAAAGGCTGTGGAACTTCCATGGGGACACAGTCGACAACTGCACACATCTGCTGAAAAGGTGGCAATCATAGGGCTAAGGGGAGATATTGAAGGTCAACCCCTAAGAGAAGCCTACAGTCACCGGCTCAGAGCTCTGTGTGGCGAGGCGCAATGCAGGAGGGAGAAGCAAGCGCAGTGTGAGACGACTGAGAAAGGACAGAGAAGAGGTACCGGCTACGTACCATCCTACTATCCGGGAGTAGTTGGATCCCTGCCTCTGAGAACCTAGTGCCCAGCAGGCTGTTACACAAAGACTGTAAGTAAAGATCTGAAGACTGCACCCCGCTGTGTTTGTGAACTTTCTTAATGTGTCGAGAGCACCAGAAACACCACCAACTCACTCAGGTAGCTGTAGCTGCCCTGGTGGTCAATCTTACCCGTAGAGGGCTTAAGAACATTGCTGCCTCCCTACTATCAGCCCCTAGGAGAACTGTCGTGCAGCGGCAGGCATCTATAGCCGCAACCTGTAGGTGGCGTCACGTAAAAACACAAGTATCTCCAGGTCCAATTATCCCTTCCCAAAATTAACTCTTCAAGCCAGATTACCTTCCCTAACAGAGAGAGACACCGACACCAAACTTTTAATGACACCGCCAGGGTCACGAAGCAAGGTCTCGGTCCCTGTGACTCCGTGAAAAAGCCTCAAAGCCCGGTTCTGAATATCCTAAGGCGCTGGAGGGGGTGTCAACTTGGCATCATGAACAGGATCTATCTGCCCGATGCAATGGGCTTTGTGCACCTTACTAATGGTGTGTGAGAACTTTGAACTTTGCCCGGTTAAAAGAACAAGCGCTATGACTATCTTATATGAAGTGATGTGGCCTCCCTTCATGGGCTGGGTCACAGAGAAGCACGAAAATCCGCACCCACCCACCAAAGGAACTTGTGTACAGCAGAACTTGCCAGTCAGCCCGAAAGATCCACTCAAAGGTGTGGCTGACAGCACCCAAAGAGAGAACCGCCCAGAGAAGGGAGCAGGAGACTGGGAGAGTAGACGCCGGAGCAAGATGGCAGCGATGGACCCGGATGTCATCGTGGAGGGCAAGGACTTCCCCAGAGATGTGGAAGAGGGCCTCGGAAAGCTGTCACTCCCAGACATGGGAGTTAACAAAGGATGGGTGATGATACAGTAGGTGAGGTGAGAGGCCCTGCCCATGAGGGCTCACAAACTAGAAGGGATGGGTGAGGATACAGTAAGTGAGGAGAGAGGACCCTGCCCGCAAGGGCTCACAGTCTACAAGGAGTGGGTGAGGATACAATACGGGGTGGGAGATGACACTGCCCATGAGGGTTCACAGTCTACAAGGGATGGGTGAGGATACATTATATGAAGGGAGAGGACCGTGCTCATTAGGGCTCACAGTCAACAAGGGATGGATGAGGGTATACCGAGGGAGGGAAGGGGAAGGGAGAGGACCCTGCCCATGATGGCTTTCAGTCTACAAGGGATAGGTGAGGATATGATAGGTGAGGAGAGAGGACCCTGCCCACGAGGGCTCACAGACTACAAGGGATGGGTGAGGATATTGTAGGTGAAGAGAGAGGACCCTGTTCACTAGGGATCAGAGTCTAAAAGTGATGGATGAGGATACAATAGGTGGGGAGAGAGGACCCTGCCCGTGTGGGCTTACAGTCTACAAGGGATGGGTGAGGATACAGGTGAGAAAAGGAGGGGAAAGGACCCTCCTCATGATGGCTGATAGTCTTCAAGGGATGGGTGAGGATACAGTAGGTGATTCGAGAGGACCCTGCCCATGAGTCTTACAGTCTACAAGTGATGGATGAAGATACAGTAGGTGAGGCGAGAGGACCCTGCCCATGAGGGCTCACAATCTACAAGGGATAGGTAAGTATACAGAAGATGAGGAGAGAGGACCCTGCCCGCGATTGCTCACAGTCTACAAGGTGGGTGTGGGTGAGGATACAGTTGGTGAGGAGAGAGGACTCTGCCCACAAGGGCTCAGAGTCTACAAGGGATGGGTGATGATACAGTATGGGATGGGAGAGGACACTGCCCATGAGGGCTCACAGTTAACAAAGGATGGATGATGATACAGTAGGTGAGGTGAGAGGCCCTGCCCATGAGGGCTCACAAACTAGAAGGGATGGGTAAGGATTCAGTAGGTGAGGAGAGAGAACCCTGCCTATGAGGGCTCACAGTCTACAAGGAGTGAGTGAGGATACAGTAGGTGAGGAGAAAGGACCCTGCCCGCAAGGGCTCACAATTTACAAGGGAGGAGCCACTCTAGGTCAGCTCTGTGTGGAGGAGCCATTCTAGGTCAGCTCTGTGTGGAGGAGCCACTCTAGGTCAGTTCTGTGTGGAGGAGCCACTCTAGGTCAGCTCTGTGTGGAGGAGCCACTCTAGGTCAGCCCTGTGTGGAGGAGCCACTCTAGGTCAGCTCTGTGTGGAGGAGCCACTCTAGGTCAGCTCTGTGTGGAGGAGCCACTCTAGGCCAGATCTGTGTGGAGGATCCACTCTAGGTCAGCTCTGTGTGGAGGAGCCACTCTAGGTCAGCTCTGTGTGGAGGAGCCACTCTAGGTCAGCGCTGTGTGGAGGAGCCACTCTAGGTCAGCCCTGTGTGGAGGAGCCACTCTAGGTCAGCTGTGTGTGGAGGAGCCACTCTAGGTCAGCTCTGTGTGGAGGAGCCACTCTAGGTCAGCTCTGTGTGGAGGAGCCACTCTAGGTCAGCCCTGTGTGGAGGAGCCACTCTAGGTCAGCTGTGTGTGGAGGAGCCACTCTAGGTCAGCTCTGTGTGGAGGAGCCACTCTAGGTCAGCTCTGTGTGGAGGAGCCACTCTAGGTCAGTTCTGTGTGGAGGAGCCACTCTAGGTCAGCTCTGTGTGGAGGAGCCACTCTAGGTCAGCTCTGTGTGGAGGATCCACTCTAGGTCAGCTCTGTGTGGAGGAGCCACTCTAGGTCAGCCCTGTGTGGAGGAGCCACTCTAGGTCAGCTCTGTGTGGAGGAGCCACTCTAGGTCAGTTCTGTGTGGAGGAGCCACTCTAGGTCAGCTCTGTGTGGAGGAGCCACTCTAGGTCAGCTCTGTGTGGAGGAGCCACTCTAGGTCAGCCCTGTGTGGAGGAGCCACTCTAGGTCAGCCCTGTGTGGAGGAGCCACTCTAGGTCAGCTCTGTGTGGAGGAGCCACTCTAGGTCAGCTCTGTGTGGAGGAGCCACTCTAGGTCAGATCTGTGTGGAGGATCCACTCTAGGTCAGCTCTGTGTGGAGGAGCCACTCTAGGTCAGCTCTGTGTGGAGGAGCCACTCTAGGTCAGCACTGTGTGGAGGAGCCACTCTAGGTCAGCCCTGTGTGGAGGAGCCACTCTAGGTCAGATGTGGGTGGAGGAGCCACTCTAGGTCAGCTCTGTGTGGAGGAGCCACTCTAGGTCAGCTCTGTGTGGAGGAGCCACTCTAGGTCAGCCCTGTGTGGAGTAGCCACTCTAGGTCAGCTGTGTGTGGAGGAGCCACTCTAGGTCAGCTCTGTGTGGAGGAGCCACTCTAGGTCAGCCCTGTGTGGAGGAGCCACTCTAGGTCAGTTCTGTGTGGAGGAGCCACTCTAGGTCAGCCCTGTGTGGAGGAGCCACTCTAGGTCAGCTCTGTGTGGAGGAGCCTCTCTAGGTCAGCTCTGTGTGCAGGAGCCACTCTAGGTCAGCCCTGTGTGGAGGAGCCACTCTAGGTCAGCTCTGTGTGGAGGAGCCACTCTAGGTCAGCTCTGTGTGGAGGAGCCACTCTAGGTCAGCTCTGTGTGGAGGAGCCACTCTAGGTCAGCTCTGTGTGGAGGAGCCACTCTAGGTCAGCTCTGTGTGGAGGATCCACTCTAGGTCAGCTCTGTGTGGAGGAGCCACTCTAGGTCAGCTCTGTGTGGAGGAGCCACTCTAGGTCAGCTCTGTGTGGAGGAGCCACTCTAGGTCAGTTCTGTGTGGAGGAGCCACTCTAGGTCAGCCCTGTGTGCAGGAGCCACTCTAGGTCAGCCCTGTGTGGAGGAGCCACTCTAGGTCAGTTCTGTGTGGAGGAGCCACTCTAGGTCAGCCCTGTGTGGAGGAGCCACTCTAGGTCAGCTCTGTGTGGAGGAGCCTCTCTAGGTCAGCTCTGTGTGCAGGAGCCACTCTAGGTCAGCCCTGTGTGGAGGAGCCACTCTAGGTCAGCTCTGTGTGGAGGAGCCACTCTAGGTCAGCTCTGTGTGGAGGAGCCACTCTAGGTCAGCTCTGTGTGGAGGAGCCACTCTAGGTCAGCTCTGTGTGGAGGAGCCACTCTAGGTCAGCTCTGTGTGGAGGAGCCACTCTAGGTCAGCTCTGTGTGGAGGAGCCACTCTAGGTCAGCTCTGTGTGGAGGAGCCACTCTAGGTCAGCCCTGTGTGGAGGAGCCACTCTAGGTCAGCCCTGTGTGGAGGAGCCACTCTAGGTCAGCTCTGTGTGGAGGAGCCACTCTAGGTCAGCTCTGTGTGGAGGAGCCACTCTAGGTCAGATCTGTGTGGAGGATCCACTCTAGGTCAGCTCTGTGTGGAGGAGCCACTCTAGGTCAGCTCTGTGTGGAGGAGCCACTCTAGGTCAGCTCTGTGTGGAGGAGCCACTCTAGGTCAGCTCTGTGTGGAGGAGCCACTCTAGGTCAGCTCTGTGTGGAGGAGCCACTCTAGGTCAGCTCTGTGTGGAGGAGCCACTCTAGGTCAGCTCTGTTGCATAGGTGACATCTGTGTGTAACACCACTGGCCATGACTCAGTTTCTATTGCTTCTTTCAACCATTTAAAAGCCATTGTCAACCTCACATAGCAGCGTGTGGCAGCAATAGCCAGTGTTCCCATACACCCATCACGAGACACTAATGGGTTACCATGGCTGTCATGTTGGTTCTGATGTGAAGCGCAGCCAGAGTCTGAGCTTTATTGAAGGCTGTAATTTTCACTGTATGCTGCCATACTCTGATATTATAGTACAAGATATCAGATGCTTATAAAAAAAATTTAATTAGAATGAACAAACTTTTGGCATCAACACATCCATAGAACTTTGGTTGTAAAAATATTACTGTGAATGAATAAATTCATAAGATAGGTATCTATCACGGAAATGTTATGACCATGGATGCAAAATTTCAATATTTTGTTCAACGAGCCATATGTTTTTATCACTTTGCCTTGTGACTTGCCTTCACCATGCTGGAAAAAGCATTGCTTGTCACCAAGTGTCTCCTGAATGGTTGGAAGAAGTTGCACTTGGAGGATGATTAGACTCCATTCTTTATTAATGGCATTGACTGAGGCACAATTGTGAGTGATCCCCCTCCATGGACGAAAAGCAACTCCACATATAATTGATCTCAGGGTGTCAAACTGTTGGGAAGACACGGGACTCATGGCAGTGCTCACCTTTTCTTCTCTAAGCAATCATTCTTCCAGTTTCCACAGTCTAAAGTGGGCTTCTTCAGAACAAAATACCTTACTCAGGCCTCTGCAGTCCATTCCCTTTATTACTTGTACTTCCTACAGAATGTCAGTCGGTCCTTGATGTTTTTCTTGGAGAGAAGTGTTTTGTATTCGCCCCTTCTTCAGGTCAACCTCAACACGATTTCTCCTCATTGTGCGTGCAGATGCACTGACATCTGGCTGCTGCTATTCCAGAGCAAGGTCTGTACTAGTGTTGAGACTATCCTGTACCAGAATCCTTTGCAAGAGATTAACTTGACTCTTCGACCAAGTTCACATCTAAGGGAGGTTGTGTTTCTGTTCCTGTGCATTTTTGCACTGCAAAAACGCATTGAAACGCATGCGTTAATGCTCCCTTTGGTTTCAATGGAAAACGCAATGAAAACGCATGTAAAAACGCATGTCATTTTCAGAAAAAGCAAAATGCATGCATTTTTGCAAACTCAGCTCAAAGCGTTGCATGCAACGTTTTGGGCTGCGTTTCCAAAGACGCATGCATTTTTCTTTTTCTGAGAATGACATGCGTTTTTGCATGCATTTTCCATTGATACCAATGGGTGCGTTAACGCATGCGTTTTCAGTGTGTTTTTGCCACAAATGCTGTGAAAAAAGCATTGCAACCCAAACGGAAAAGAAATGCAGATGTGAAAAAGCCCATCCCAAACTTTTTGAACCTCTCTCTTTGAATGGGGCTGTTGTGATTTAGGCCGGGTTCACATCTAACGCATTGCTTTGAGTTTGAACGCATGCGTTTTTTCTCCCATAGACTTCTATTGTAAAAACGCATGCAAACGCAGTAAAAACACACCGAGAACGCAGATCTGTTTTAAACGCATGTGTTTTTCCAAACGCATAGGAAACGTTGCCCGCAAAGATTCCTATGCGTTTGGGAAAACGCATGCGTCTGAAACAAACCTGCGTTTTCGGTGTGTTTTTACAATTGAAGTCTATGGGAGAAAAAATGCATGAGTTCCAAACGCAGCACAAATGCAGATGTGAAAAGGGCCTAAGTTAATCTTTATGACATAGATTGACTTTTCAACTTTTTGCTATTTATCTGATCACTCTTCATAAAAGTCTACAAATTCCTAATATAAAAACTGAATTAGGCTGGGGTCACAGTTGGCATGCGTTTTTACATGCGTTTTTCATGTCATCATGAGTTTTTTAAGGTGTGTGATGGCTCCCTGCGTTTTTGGCTGCGTTTTGAAATCCGCACCAAAAAATAGTGCATGTGTTTTTATAACATGGGCCCCTATGGAAAACGCATGCAAAAACGCATGTACAATTAGTACCATTTAGTGCCATTCAAAAACGCATGCGTTTTCCATAGGAGCCCATGTTAAAAAAACGCATGCGTTTTCTAAAACACATGCGTTTTTTTAACATGGGCTCCTATGGAAAACGCATGCGTTTTTGGATGGTACTAATTGTACATGCGGTTTTGCATGCATTTCCCATAGGGCCCCATATTAAAAAATGCATGCGTTTTTGGAAATGCACGAAAAACGCATGGTACTGTCACATGCGTTTTTGCTATTAGGGCATGTGTTTTTTAACATGGGGGCCTATGGGTGCGTTTTTACATGCATTTTTGAAAACGCAGGTCTCCAAAAACGCTTGTAAAAATGCAACTGTGACCCTAGCCTAAGCCAACTTTATTAAAAGAAACATTTTGGCCAGTTTCAACACTTTTGGCCACGACTGCCCCACGTATTGTAAACTTTATACTCATGGAGAAATTGTTATTTTTTTTGGTTTGCTGATAAACTTGAAAGCGTGTCCGCCGTTTAAACATTTATTTAATAGTAATGTAGAGCAAGTGATTATAATAAACTTTCTATTATACTTCCTTAGAAAATTCTGATTGAAAGCCATTCATAAACCTTCCACAGGGTGTCCCCACTGCCCTATGTGTGAAGCAGACATATGTTTATTATCACTCAGATCAGTGTTCATACAGGGCATGTATCCATATATGGGTAAAGGGGGCGTGACCAACACTGCTGACTGCAGCTGGTGAGGTAACATTCTATCAGACTAGCTCAGCCTAATAGCACAGTTGCTAAGCAACATCAGAAGATCAGGATCAGATCAAACTCCTCAGAAGTTTGCGGCAAGGAAAGATCTGTCATTTGGCTCCACACAGCTCAGTCATAATCACTGTTAACCCCTTGTCTGCTGGCTCCCCACACATTCCACAATCTCTGAACTTGTCCTTTCACTGCTATCACATTGCACTGCTCCTTATCAGCTGCTGAACCCTCCCACAGAGCCATAGAATGCAGTTTTTAAAAAAGCACACAAAGAGTGAGAAAATGATTCATATGGCACAAAAAAATGCATTATCTTAGCTGCTATATGACCAATCATTAACAACCAGTGCAGTATTGTTATTTTGTTCAATGAAATTATGTTCACACTTTAAATGGAACATGTCAGGTGATTATTGAACTCCAAGTCGTAATCTATCAAAAAGTCATCTTTGGAAATCCAAGAAGTGGAAGATAATGGTAGAATTTATGTTCTTTTTTTGTGAGGAGACGAAGGCAAAGGCACCTATCAGGTTGACTTAATAGGAAATTTTAACTATCCAACATATTTCATTGTATAACTGTCTCCTAGATGGTAAGCCCCACCACTGTGCCCAGTATGTGCAAAATGTCATGTACACACATACATTCCTGGGATTTGCGGCACAATGGACTATAGTGTCTCTCTCTTTCTAGATCATTGGATTTCCCAATGGATTCGGCAAAGTGTCAATCAGTGGAATGTCATGTTAAAAACTGTTGACAACGTACTTGAAATGTAATTCCAAGACCATGACCTAAAGGTGTCGATTTATACTAAGTAGAAACAAAACGTGACTTGAAGAATTTTTCTGGTGAAATGTACTTCAACATTTGGAAATTAGCAATAGCTGAAAATGCTGTCTATAGAATATCAAGCACATACACACATCAGTCTGTAGGCATTGGAAACAACAGTCCATGATTGCACTCGGAACAACAGAGATTTAATTTTCCACAAAGTTAAAAGAGTATAGATAGAAAAAATCACACAGACCATTGCAAAAATATATACACACAGTAAAACAAAAGTGGTGGCATAAAGTTTATCTACACCGGTATGAAACACATAAAGTCCATCTCTCCATTGTCATAACTACATACTGTATTCCCGAAGGACACAATAGTCCACTGGGTAAATATTTGGTAGGAGAAACCAAAGCATAATAATGAAATACTCATACGAATCAAAGTGGCTTTCAGCACATATGTTGCACCCCGACGCACGTTTCACATGCTTAATCGTTCCCATGATGAATCCCCTACCCTCATTTACATACCTACCTGAAGCTGTAAGAAATTGCATAGTTGCATTCATGGATCTTCAAGCTCAACTATGGTAATTGTGGAATATTTTCTATTACCTACAGTATCTCCATCTTTCAGAACTTCTTACACTGCTTGGTTCCTCAAAACTGTTTGAGAAATTATAAAGGGTGTCTATCACCTCCCAAATTGAAATTGAACTATTTAGACCTTCATGTAGGAAACTTAATTTTTCTAAAAATCATACTAGTACTGTGGATTTTAGTCATTTTGTTGTATAGAAAATAGTTTTATTCACAAGAAAGTGAGAAGGCTTTGGTGCACCCTTGGTGGGGTCAAGTGCTGAGTGCACCATATCTCCCCTTCAATAACTATCCTCCATCTCTACCTTTATGGGCTTTGAGAGTGCTCACTTTGAAATGCTGACTGATCTATATCCCCAGCTCTGCACAAGCTGGTACTGCAGAGGTCAAGCCCATGTATATACAGCGTCACTGTGTACAGGAGCCAAGTTCTCATCCTCCTATCCTAGGTGTAGTCATTAAAGATGTGGCTAATGCTGAATAGAATGGGAGATACAAATGTGCGCAATGTCAGTGTGCGTGCACTCTCATCATCTTCTCCTGTGTGTAATGTCTGTTGATGCAGCCTATAATAAAAGGAAAGGGTGAAAAAATGCACACAAAGTCGTTGTGCATGCGCGCTCACTGCCCTCCCCTCTGTATAGCAGCCATCTGCTGCTGTGGGATTGTGCATGAATGGGGTGGCCACTACACACAGTAGAGGGTGATTGGAATGCATTGACATTGACCTGCATAGAGTGAGTGCGTGCACAAACAGTATGAGCGTGTGTGTGAATTAATTTCCCTACTCTGACAGAGGGGCTGTACAATTTACATTTAGTTTGCAATTCACAAACTAAGACAATGTGGGTTTCAAGCAGACTGGCAAGAAATAATGACTTACTTTTCATGAGTTAACAAACAAAAGAACAATATGTCTGGCCTAATTAAGAATATTTAACCCACAACACAGATGGTAATATGCTGTGTCCTCACAGTGTGCACATTTTGTGTCTCCACAATGTCAGGGCTCCAAAGTGAGTGCACCAATCACCATAAGAAGAGGGAAGGAAGATGGCAATTGAGGAGCATTATAGTGAATCGAGCATTTGGCCACACCAAGGGTGCACAAAGCCTATTATCTCTATGTAATAAAAATATAGTTCTATACAACAAATTTGCTCAAATCTTCTATACCTTTATTTTATAGGGACTACAAACTCCCTTTAATCTAACCCTTAAATTAACATAATTTTGTGATATATCTAAAAAGGTTCTATTGATTGGAATTTGTATGCTTCTAAAGTGGTCGCACCTTGACCTTTTGACTTACTTTCCTCAGTTTGCTCAATTAACCCTTCTTAGATTTCTTCCCTGCTCAACCACCAAGGCACCTTACACTTAATGTACACTTTTTGTGACATCTTTTAGTTATATACCTAACCTTTTTCCATATAGTACGCTCCTTCAGCTTTTACCTACATCAGCATGTATTCTGCTGTTTGATGTGTGACCGGCAGATGTCTGGAGCCACAGTCATGATATTTTGGGGTCTCTGTGGTTGACCTCAGGTACGTCTTGTTGGTGTAAGGATTGCTATATGAAATTATGTGGCTCAAGTCCTATGATAACCTAAAATGATAAAACATGCATTTTGAATATGAATTTTTCATTAAATTATAAAATATAAAAAACCCTTTACATTTGAAATGACACTTAGGCATTAAGTATTATTGGTGACAAAACCACATGACGCAGACGTCGACCATCTACTTTCATGTCCTATATTGGTACACACCTGTTAAAAACATACAGATTTTCCTCGGAACAGAAAAAAAAAGAATAACTTCTGTCTGTTCTTTAGGGATTTGATGATAAAGTACATAGCGTGTGTCTAGTTTCCACTAAAAACCACATGCATTCAGGAAATCCAGGAATTTTCCTTATGGTTGGCTCGTCTGCGGAGAAGTATCTCTAAGCACAACTGTCAGCATCTCTTTATTACTGATTAGAAGGTAAGAAAAATGTGGATTTCATAGAACATCCAGACAATGGAAACTTGTCGAGATGTCTGGAACTAAGCAGTTAAATGTACAGGACTGATTGAATCTGTCAGAGATGAAGCCTGTATCGGGGATGTCGTATAGAAGCCTTTCGGAAAACAAAGGATTCTCAACATGTCAATTCTTGATGGAAGCATGAGATGAGAATGAGAAGTTGATGAGTAAGTAAGAGAAGAAAGACTTAGTGAAGAAAGTAAGGGCTAAGAAAGGATTTACAGGTATGGGGGCTTGCACATGTTTCATCATGGCTTCAACCGATGCTTTAGAGTCCTCAAAATGCGACAGAAACATTGTGCTTTTATGAGATAGCTCCATTCAACGATGGCTACATGTTTAAGAAGAAAACCTTTTTAGGCCCCTTTCACATTAGCGGTTTTCGCTGATCGCGGCAGTTGCAGTGAAAAAAACGCAAACGCCGTGATTACCGCATAACGGCTGCACTTGCGGTTCACTTGCGGCAAGCCCCATGCAATGTCTACGGGGCTTGCGGTAAGTGTGCGGCAGGTGCGGCAAGTGCGGTTTCGGCACTTGCGACCGCACCTGCCGCAAGTGCCGATACCGCACTTGCCGCACCATAGACATCGTATGGGGCTTGCCGCAAGTGAACCACAAGTGCAGCCGTTATGCGGTAATCGCGGCAGTTGCGGTTTTTTCACTGCAACTGCCGCGATCAGCGAAAATCGCTGATGTGAAAGCAGCCTAAATTGGGTGAACTGAGAATAGAAACGTTATATGTAGACTCATTCAATGGGCGGGAAGTAGAAAGCTGTCTTTTGCTGTTTAAAAGGGTTGTCCACTACTAGGACAATGCCTTGTGAATCCATTTGTTGCCCACGTTAGAATAAAAGAGCCTAGGCTCACCTTCTAAGCTTCCCACGTTCCAGGACTGTTTGTAATCACAGGTCGGGGCTCACGTGAGATTGTGACATCACGCTAGCCCAAAGTCCAATCATTGTTGGATTCTGTCTCCACACCTTCAGACCAAATGAGCTATCAACAGGACAGGAAGTGACGCTGTCTTCCTGCTGATAGCTCGTTTTGTCCGAAGATGGGGAGAAGGAAGATTGGACACGGGGCTCGCAAGATGACACAATGGTATCTGAGCCCCAAACTGCAATTACCAACAGTACTGGAATGGCGCCAGCATGGGAGGTGAGTACAGGGTCTTACATTTTAGATGTAAGTGGATTCAATGGGGGTTGACCTAGTAGTGAAAAACCCCTTTCAGGGGTAACCAGGAGATTGGAAAAAGCAGAATCTCATTGACAATGTGTTTTGAAGATGTTCTAACTCTTTCACCAACTCGGCAGAACCCACAAACACCTAATTCTCCATTTTTGCCTATCCTCAGCTACTGTGCTGACCAAGTCAAGTTGAGTGAGTGGAACAACAGTCAAGTCTTACCATTTTTCAAGCCCAATGCAATGTTGTGCTTGCGATTTGCACAAATTTACCAGGGGAGCAGCTCCCTTTAGTCTCTATTTCTCATTCATAGTCCACTGATTTCACACATGGAGTGCCCATGCTTCTTGGTTGAAAACCTATTTAGACAAGCCAAGAATCCAAGAATCGTATAAGTTATGGGTACAGAACTTTCTTTTGGTCCAAGGGTCATATTGTCATAGTGAACCAATCCACTAAAAATTAAAGGGAAACCAAAAGAATAAGCAAGAGTATAATAAATTGGTATATGTGCATATGTGCAATAGGAGCGTGTTCACACTGTAATCATTTCAGAGACAAAACCCAAGAGAAAAACACAAAATCAGCATGTACCGTATGCCATATTAAATAACATTTAACACTTGGTTAACACTGATAAAAAAGTATAAAACTATTATGTTCTGTGACATTTACAATGTATCAAAATATATGCAATAAATATCTTTTGGGTACAAATCCTACTTACAGGACTTTTCCTTCCACCAATAATGGCACGTTCACATGTTTCTGATGAGGCTTTAGGTCTGGGAGAACAGAGGATATAGAAATGGCTTCAGCTCTAAAATCCACATCACAAATCATGTTAAATACTCTTTGAACAAGTTTATGACTGATTTTAATGGGGAAAACTCCTATGGTAATAACTAAGTAATTATCAGAAATTGAGTGGCAGTGGAGACACTCACTTCCTATTAACTACTCAATCGTGCATAGGTGGGGAGAAGGAAGCCAGCGCTGGTTGGTCATGGGACTTGTATGTCATAGCAATGTCACATGGGCCCCAGGAAAGCGAGTTCCGACTTTGCTGTACCCATGATAGCACCTGAGGTGAGTATAGGTCTTTTTATTTTTATGGTAGTGCAATACCAACCAGTGTCGTGTGGTACTCGGTAACTGGGCCGGTCAGTTTGGTGGGAGGTCAAGGTGACGGTGACCCGGCTCTGTGGCTCTGGGCGTGCAGTAAAGGGGGATTTTTAGAGGGTAAAGTTTGTGATGCCACCTGTGGTACTTGACTAGGGCTGACCGACGCTGCAGAATATGACCGCTGGGGCAGATGGTAATGCAGCCAGGATGGTAAAGCTCCCTATAGGTGGAGCTGGGCCACAGGGATGGTCTGAACATTGTATAGTGGTGGTGATGGTCGGTGGGGTGCAGGACAGAGGGCACAGTAAATAAATGGAGCACACAGAATGGTGCAGTTTTTGCTACCTTTACTTGGTAGTTGGTATTGCAGTTCGGGTCAATGGTTACAGGTGGTAGACAGGATCCGGCCAGCCTGGAAGCAGTTGGAGATCCACCTTGCCATGCGGGATTGGAGGCCTACCTGCTGCCCTCTCCTTTCAGGTCCCTGCTGCTTGTAGCTATGCTGCAGCCCTCTTCCTGCATGTTGGTTGTTCCTACCCATATGGCAGGCAGCACAAGCCTATCACGGGCACCACCGTGCTCCGGGCTCTCATGATGCTGCTGTGCCTCAAGGTGTTCGGTGTGGCCAGGAAACTTGCAGCCTCCCGCCCTCAAGAATTGGCTGTTGGGGCATACAGCACCCGCACAACCAAGGATTCTGGTATCCTTTTACTAGCGCACCGCTCTGGGGTAAAGCCCAGTTATGGCTCCACTCCCCAGAGCTCTTCTCCTTGACTTCTTTTCTCTTCCCTCTCCAAGTCCTCAGACTAACTAACCCCTCCTCCTGGCCAGAACCAGGGCATCTCCTCTGAAGTCGGGTTCTAGAGCTCCCCCTTCTGGCCTGGAGTCAGGAATGGTGTTGCATGCTAGTGTTTCCTAGTGTGGGGACCTCCTCCTGCTTCCAGGCATGACATCACCCCCTGTGAGGGAGGCAATGTCACAGTGGCAACTGGACAACGGGGGGGCTACAGTAGCCCACCTGGTGAATGAAAGAGTGTTGTCCAAGGAGTGAACAACCCATTTAAAGTGAATCTGTTAGCAGGATTTTGCTATATAAGCTGAGTACCGCATGCTGCAGGGGTTAAATTAATGAGCAAAAAAAAAACAAGTGTGTTTCTCTTATCAGGGTCTGTGCAAATGTTTACTTAATCTAAAGGCTGTATCACCTGGTGATTACCACTACAGGACTACATTGGCATGAGCAAGGCAGTCGACACCCTCACTATCAATGCATAATCTCTATAGAGAGTCTAGTTGTGGGCGGGGGCAGCTGTCCCAGCTCTGCTATGTTCCTTAAACTAAATTCTTTAAAAGTGTCAGAATGGTTAAAGCCAGTAATCCATGTGATATATAGTTGGATTCAGGATTTCTTTGACTATGTTATATTGCTCTCAGATGAGGCTGAAGTCAGTAATCTATGTGATACATCGTTGAATTCAGGGTATCTTCGCCTACATTATCTTGCTGTCAGATGAGGAAGCAAAAACCTGCTGACAGATTCCATTGAAAAATTGTTATCGGCAGCATGTATAATTTGTATTAATTGAATGACTTCAACATTGATCACTCTCTGCACATTGAATTGTGGTTGGCCTGTCCTACCAGGTCATTAATGTTTTTGCCAGCTGATTTGTATGTAGCTGATCGTCGAACAATTAACAACACAACTAATCCCAGTTGAGGTTTTCTGCTGATCTTTGGTTTCCAAAGAATCAGTGTTGTGGTCAATGATGAAGAAAGGAGGCTGGCAAGAGGGAAGGGAGGAAGGAAGGAAGGAAGGAAGGAAGTGACTCACCGTAGTCGGGACTCCGGTTTAGACAGGCGTTTGCTTCTTCCTCCTTGTCACGGGGTGCCGCGCCTGTCGGTAGTGGGGCCCGGTGGTACAGATCAAAAGTGAAGACGTCTTGTGGGAACAGATTAAGGGGTTAATTGTTTCGTGACGCCACCTATGAGAGATTCGGTAACTGTACCGACGCTGCTGGGCCTCCGGGGGATGGAATGCAGCAAGATGGAACGCTCCCCACAGGCTGAGCGGTGATCCCCGGAGCCAGAAGCTGCACAAGATGTTGTGAGGCAGCTGTGGTTACCTTTATGCGCGGATAAGCAGTTCATAAGAAGGCACGGACACTGTAAGTCTCTGTAACCGGTTCTTTACTGTAACCATCAGGCAGTACATGGTATACAGTGATGGGTAGTGGACCGGGTGGACTCAGCAATGACCAGTGTGTTCTCAGAGATCCACGGTGTTCCTCCATTCTAACTAAGTACTGTGCCGTTGTCGCCCAGGAATACCAGATCGGGTACAGGGAGGCTGCTTGAATGCCCTATCCGGGGTATACGTTCCGGATGCTTTGGGGAGCCTTGGGTCCCTTGGTGGGTACACCGCTGGTTAGACGACTGGATTTGGCGATGGTGGGGTGCTCCTGTAAAGCGATCCCTCCACTCCTCTGGTTCGCATAGCAGAGCTGAACTGCTGCTAGCTACGGTACCAGAAAACCGGCTGTAGATGGGCACGTGATGATTTTGGACCCGCATGTTGACGCCCGTAGTTCGGTTGGTAATGCACCGGGGGTAATGGTGCTCTACCGGGTGGCGGTAGGGAGATGGCCGGTAGAAGGTGGCCAGGTGGCCGCATGGAACTGTGCAACCCCCTCTCCTAGGTTGCAGAGCTGGGAATCTGCAGAGGGTCTTCTACCTTGCTGTTACAATCTCCGACTAGACTCTTCTAGCTGGACTAAACTTCCACTACACACTACCACTACACTCCGCCCACCAGGACCTGATTGGCCCTCTATGCTAGGTGATGCATGTAGGGTATGGATCTCTGAGTTAACTGGGTGACTGCTGGGTCAGAGAATATTGCTGCTGCATTTGTGGCTGCAATACCCTCCTGTGACGCACTCGGTGCGGGGCGCCACAGAAGGAAGGAAGGAAGGGGATCCGGTACGTTAATATCTATGCACAGATATATATGCGTTATGTACAAAGATCTCTCTTTGGAATATACAGAAAGCATAGTCTGGTTCTTTTCTAGCAAAGAAAAAAAGATCTATGTGATGTTAAATACTTTAGTGCCAAAAAAGACAAACTATTGTTTGAGTGATTTCTTTATTACCTAACAAGAAAGATTATGTTTGCAGACCATGAGAAACAGAGGCCCTTCATCAGGCAGTTTATCAATGAGTGATTGAGACAAGACCGGTAAACTTAAAGGATGTTACACCAAGACATTTGTTCCTTGGGTGATAGATCATTAAGATTAGCCAAAGCAGTAAGACTGAAGTTCTGTTACAGATGGAGAAGCATTAGAAGTGATGACTTAAGAGGTCATGGATCTGGTGTCAGACTGATGGAGTGTGAAGGGTGTTTTCTCTCTGGGCAAACCTGGAACATAGACAGTTTTAGGGTCAGCCATGTCTGGACCACAAAAGACTGAAAGATTAAAGATTATGTGTTTCAATTTTTTCAGCATAAATCAATAGTGTACATATAAATACAAATATTCTGCGCAATCATAGATTTTAATGATTTGCAAAACTATGCAATAAACTTTATGTTATATTCTACAAGAGATTAACCTATTCTTATCCATCAACTTTGTAATAACCTATCAGAAAATTCTTCTTTCTCCTCCTGGACTGAACATTGTCAATTTATGAGAAAAATCTGCCTTCCGAGAATATAACTGAGATTTTGGCATACTTGCAGAATCAGGAACCAGAATTTAGTGGGCATGACCAGCTTAAGTGGTGGGTGTGGCCCAGTATTTCCTGAAGGAATAACCATTAATTTTTAAGACCATGTGGTCATGGAGTAATATATAATATAGAAGCGGAGGTCTAGGGATAAGACCCCCAGGTAGGGGGTACAAACTTTCATAAATAGCTGCTCGTGTCTACTAGTTTGCTTTTAATATGCACCCCTCTCTGCCTGGAGGGGTTATCTGGCGCCCCACTGGTCAGCCATCACAAGTGGGGGTACTGCACCCAGAAATGAGCGTGTGGTTATCCCTGTCGCAAGTAGAATGCAGAACACTGTGGGATGTTTTGATCCCAGCACTCCCACACACACACCTAGGCAACCGGGGGAGGTCCCAAAATTCGAGAGTCGGAGTTGTAAGGGGAGCAGGGAGGACACACGGGGAGTCTTCAAGAGTGTCTTCCCCGAGGAAAGATGGAAAACAGGAGCTTGCCCGTGAATGAAAGGGGGCTCCAAGGGAGGGCTAGAGAGAGAAGTAGACCAGACAGAGAGGTTCTGACTGGTTCACCTGGAGTGCACAGGTCTGACAATGCGGCCTGGAGTGTTCATCCTCCGACCGTATTCGTCCCAGCTCTGAAGACGTTATCAGGGTGTTTATCTCCTGGGACGTAACACTGCTAACTAAGCAGGCATTGGGAAGAGAAGGAACAGGACAAGGGTTAGATTCAACAAGCTACCACCAGAGACTTCCACAGATTCTGCATTCTACTGCGACTACCCGCCCAGCCGTCCTGCTAAAGAACTGTCAGCTGTATCATCACCTTGATCAGTTTACAAGTAAAGTACCCAGGTAGAGTGACTGAGACTCCGTGTGTTTATTCACTGCTGTGCTGCAACTACGACCTCCATCATCTACACCTTCATCCGTACAGGTGCATCCCTGCCCCAGAGGGTCAGCTTCACCTGCAGGGATCTATACCATCTCGGCTGCAGTACCATCACCCTCCGGAGGACTAAAGCAGCTCTGGTGCCCTTTCACCAGGATTTGCGGGTGGCATCACGATAAACTTTTATTACTCTCATATAGTGATGGGCGAATCCTAAATTACTCGGAATCGCTTGACTCTAGCGAGTCCGAGCACAGGACTCGCTACTCGTTGCGAGTCTAGCGAGTCCAATGTTAATGAATGGGGAAGCGAGTAATAGCGAGTAGTGTGAGATTTACAAATCGCAGATGTGTCTCGGAAGCTTCAGCCTGAAGCAATCCTAGTTTTGTCATTTATTTGCATTGGACTCGTTTACTTTGCAACTGTAATCGCTGGGAAACTCGCACAGATAAGAGTCCTGTCTCCTCTGTGCTGGCTGCCACAGCTCCAGGGTCCTAGAGCCCGCCTGCTGCCTGATGTAGCAGTGCTGAGATTGTTCTCAGTCTGCTCATTCCCTGTGTACAGACATGAATGTCTGTGCACAGAGATGATGTAGCAGAGCTGAGATTGTTCTCAGTCTGCTCATTCCCTGTGTACAGACATGAATGTCTGTGCACAGAGATGATGTAGCAGAGCTGAGATTGTTCTCAGTCTGCTCATTCCCTGTGTACAGACATGAATGTCTGTGCACAGAGATGATGTAGCAGAGCTGAGATTGTTCTCAGTCTGCTTATTCCCTGTGCATAGACATCTATATTTATGCACAGGGGATGTAGCAGAGAGGACATCGCGTTTTGGACTGCGTCGGACGGAAGAGGATTTTTTTAATTAAAGATGGAGTCCCTAATGGCTTTTTTTTTTATTTCTAATAAAAAATTTTCCTTGTGTTGTGTTTTTTTTAAAACAATTTAATAGAAATTCATGGCGGTCATGTCTAATATTGGCGTGACCGCCATAAATTTCGGGCTTAGGGCCAGCTGATAATACAAAGCTGGCCCTAACCTCTTTATTACCCAGCGTGCCATCGCTACCAGGGCCGCTGGAAGAGCGGGGTTCAGCGCCAGAGGATGGCGCTTCAATGAACGCGCCATCTTCTGGGGCGGCTGCGGGCTGCAATTTGCAGCGGGGGGTGCCCAGAAAGCTTGGGCATCCATGCGCTGCGGATTCCAGCCCCCAGCTGCTTAGCTGTACCTGGCTAGACATAGAAATTGCGCGGAGCCCCACGCATTTTTTTTTAATTATTTCATGAAATTCTGAGATTCTGACTCTGAGACTCTGACTCTGAGACTCTGACTCTGAAATTCATGAAATAATAAAAAAAAAATGCGTGGGGCTCCGCGCAATTTCTATGTCTAGAAGTGAGATAATGATTTTATAAACTTACATGCCTGCGTACTTGAGGGCATCTCCCTGTGTGTGCTGGCACTTGTGGGCTGTGCTCATCATGTCTGCTCTCCCCCTCCCTTATGCACGCCCCTCTCAGCCTGCTATAGTGATGTGAGGCTGATTGCGTCATAAAGGGGCGGGGCTAAATCGCGGCATCCCGGTAGCCCCGCCCCTTTATGACGAGATCAGCCTCACATCACTATAGCAGGCTGAGAGGGGGCGTGCATAAGGGAGGGGGAGAGTAGACATGATGAGCACAGCCCACAAGTGCCAGCACACACAGGGAGACGCCCTCAAGTACGCAGGCATGTAAGTGTATAAAATCATTATCTCACTTCTACTGCAGCCACTGCAGATTACCGCAACCACGCCGCAACCGCGCCGCAAGTGCGGCGCAGGTGCGGCAGCTATGCGGCAAGTGCGGCAAGTGCGGCAGATGCGGTTTTCTCACCGCATCTGCCGCGAACGCGGGTAAGCCCGAGCCTGACTCGGGGTTAACGCTTCTGGTAGTGAATGTTAACCCCGAGTCAGGCTCGGGAATAACGCTAGGAAGGTTAAAAAAAACACAACACAAGGAAAATTTTTTATTAGAAATAAAAAAAAAAGCCATTAGGGACTCCATCTTTAATTAAAAAAATCCTCTTCCGTCCGACGCAGTCCAAAACGCGATGTCCTCTCTGCTACATCTCCTGTGCATAAATATAGATGTCTATGCACAGGGAATAAGCAGACTGAGAACAATCTCAGCTCTGCTACATCATCTCTGTGCACAGACATTCATGTCTGTACACAGGGAATGAGCAGACTGAGAACAATCTCAGCACTGCTACATCATCTCTGTGAGCAGGCGGGCTCTAGGACCATGGAGCTGCACAGAGAAGACAGCTGGACTCGGCTCGCAAAGAAACAGCAGTTATCTGCGAGTTTCCCTGCTATCACTGGCACAGTAGCCAGTGATTACTCGCACGAGTCTAATGCAAACAATGGCAATCCTAGTTTTGTCAGCGTTTCTGACAAAACTAGGATTGATATTGATTTGCATTGGACTCGTGCGAGTAATCACTGGGAAACTCGCAGAGTACCGAGTCCTGCGAGTCCCTTACTACTCACCGAGTAACGAGTCCTAGCGAGTAGATTCGCCCATCCCTACTCTCATATTAATAACCCTTTTTAAAGTAAGACCCCAGGGCCACGGGTCTGGGCAGGCGACCAGTGACATCCCTACCAAAGCAGGACCCAGATATCCGAGTCCCCATACCCTGGGTAAGTCACTTACTCCCTGACCCCTGCTTATAAACAACTCCATTACCATGTGGACTTAAAAGTAATGTTTATTCCTTCTGCAAGGAAACACCAGGCCATGCCCACCACCTAAATTGGTCATGCCCACTAATTTCCGGTCCTCTATACTGCAAGTGTGCCAGAGATTGACACTGTGGAGAACTCTGTTATTTCAGGAGAATATGTAGCATAATTTACGTATCTTCCTCTGGCTTCTCCCTTTTCCAGTGTTCATAGAATTTTATAAGCACTAGTTGTCATCTCCTAGCTCAGTAATTATAATTATTATTATTATTTATATAGCGCCATAATATTCCATGGCGCTTTACATGTTAAGAGGGCAGACCAGGACAAGTAACATAGTAACAATACAAGTAACAATGGCTGTGGACAATTCTAACATACAGATACAATAGGGGAGAAGATCCTGTCCTCGAGGGCTCACAGTCTATGAGGGGGCGGGTGGGGATACAGTAGGAGGGGGAGGTGTTGGTCGTGAGGCGGTGCGGTTGACCGGGTCTCATTGCAGGTGGTAGGCTTGGCGGAAGAGGTGGGTTTTCAGGCCTCTTTTGAAGGTTCCCAGGGTAGGGAAATGCCTGATATGGTGGGGCAGCGAATTCCAGAGTATGGGGGATGCCCAGGAGAATCTCTCTTCCCTGCATACAGATTACACCTGTGAATTAAAACAAAAAAATATTGAGAGTGAAGGATCAATAAGAGACAGAAGATTTCTCTGATGAGATATTTTACTTTTTTTATTTTGCTATGCATTATAGATGAAAGGGAATCTGTCAGCAGGATTTAGCTCCCTCATCTGAGAGCAATGTGTTATAGGCAAAGAGATTCTGAATCCAACAATGTTTACCTTAGGTTGTAGCCGTACTCAAACAATTAGAGCATTTAGTTTTAGCTGCCCCCGCCCACACTAGACTCTCAATGTAGATTGTGCAATGACAGGGAAGTGTCAATCAAAGCAGGGGGTATGTCAGACAGCCATGCGCGTGACAAAGTAGTCCAGTAATGATAATCACCAGGTGATAAATCCTTTAGTTTATGTAAACAATAGCACATAGTTGATTTTTGTTTTTAACCCCTACAGCATGCTGTCCTCACCTTATATAGCAAAAAAAAAAAAAAATTGAAAAATCAAGAGATAGTTAAGACAAGGTTATTGAGAAAACAGATCCTTCAAAAAACAGGACTGGGGCTTAAGTGCCATCCATTTCCACACATTCGTTCCTGTCCGTGTGGTCCTGCAAAAAGCAGGGTCCACACGGACAGGCTAAATACGTTATGTGAAGGGGGCTCACACTCTGTGTAGTGCACCTACGCCCCATCGGCTAGTAATGCTATTGTTCCCTTTTAGAAGGTTTCTACTCGCCCATAAAAAAGAGGCATTTAATCCAGATAGAGGCTGTGAGTGAAGCATAGGGACCCAGTATAGGAGACACGCCTCGACGTGGCTACTGTTTTAGTAGATACAGAACACAGTACTTATCCCAATATAAATTCAGCTGCAGGAGGAAAAAGCAGAGTTGGAGCAACATTGACAAAGTGATGTAAAACAAGCTATAAGAGAATGGAACAAAGTATCTAATATACACTTACCTAGTGGCATTCGACATTAACTTCTGACTGTACGAGGCAATATCCCAGAAGGCACTGTGATCCACCGGAAGCCATATTGCAATACCTAATGGCATTCGTCATCGACTTCTGCCTGTACGAGGCAATATCTCAGGAGGCACTGCGCTACCCCGGAAGCCATATTGTGATACCTAGTGGCATCCATCATCAACTTCTGTCTGTACGAGGAAATATCCCAGAAGACACTGCTCTCCGCCGGAAGCCATATTGTGATACCTAATGGCATTCGTCATCGACTTCTGCCTGTACGAGGCAATATCCCAGAAGGCACTGTGATCCACCGGAAGCCATATTGCAATACCTAATGGCATTCGTCATCGACTTCTGCCTGTACAAGGCAATATCCCAGGAGGCACTGCGCTACCCCGGAAGCCATATTGTGATACCTAGTGGCATCCATCATCAACTTCTGTCTGTACGAGGAAATATCCCAGAAGGCACTGCGCTGTGACGGAGCCATATTGTGATACTTAGTGGTATCCGTCATCGACTTCTGTCTGTATGAGGCAATATCCCAGAAGGCACTGCGCTCTGCTGGAAGCCATATTATGATACCTAGTGGCATCCGTCATCGACTTCTGTCTGTACGAGGCTATATCCATCCCAGAAGGCAATGTGCTCTGCCGGAAGCCATATTGTGATACCTAATGGCATCCGTCATCGACTTCTGTCTGTACGAGGCAATATCCCAGAAGGCACTGCTCTCTGCCGGAAGCCATATTGTGATACCTAGTGGCATCCGTCATTGACTTCTGTCTGTATAAGGCAATATCCCAGAAGGCAGTGTGCTCCGCCGGAAGTCATATTGTGATATCTGTTGGCATCCATCATTGACTTCGGTCTGTATGAGCCAATATCCCAGAAGGCACTGTGCTCCACCGGAAGCCATATTGGGGCACCTAAGTGACACCCAGGTAGCAGGAGATGGCAGTTAGTAGCTGCTTGGTTTACCTATGCTGGCAAGAGAAAATACAATGAAGGTCTACACATTTTTTACAAGGAAATTAAACACTTTATTATTAAAACAAACACAGAAACAGATTATTTTTTTTTATAAAAATGCATTTAATTACATACAATGGTAGAGAGCACAGGAGGAGAGAGACAGCAGACAGGGGCCCCCAACGCTACGGTGCCCACCACCATCGTGATGGCACTGCCCTCCCAATGTGATAGCATTGAGCCCACATCTAGTGTCAGATATAAGATAGCTATTACACGGCTCCTACTTATATATTGGTTATGATATACTGTAGCTATACCAGTAACCATTTATTCGTAGATATGAGGACATGTAGTTAGTACAATGTGTACAGTTAATTGTGGCTAAGGGGTGATTTGAAAGTGTTGAAGTCTTGTTTAGTAGAAACATAATTTATTACTGTAGAAAATCCCCCAAACAGCTGGAGTTGTGTTTATCAATGAATCTAAATAAAGCTAAAGACTAAATATATTACGAAGTCTGTACCATCGTCTCATTCAGTCTCCGTGATTGGAATTTACCATCCTTTTTTTTAACTTTTCGAACAAGACCTATAGTCTTTGCTCTATTTTTGCTATCAAAAATACTTGCCCAATAGACATGATGGAATCTCTAAACAGTGTTATGATTGGGAAGGATATTTTGGGGTCTATTTGAAAGCAAATCTATTATAGCTGTCATAATAAAAATGGAAGATATGATGATGGTTTGAGTGGGACATTAAGGTTAAAGTAAAGTTTACGTTAAGAACATTAACCCCCGGCATGCACTGAGAATAGTTGTGTCTTTACAGCACATATGTGTTTTTTTAGTGCTTGTTTGCTGCAGAAATGCAATACCATTTTGTGAAAGCCATATGCTAGAAAGTACTAAAACCAAAAAATCTTTATCTAAAGCATGTCACACCAACAAGAGACAAAAACTGCAGAGTCAAAAACTCAATAAAAATGCAAAAAAATAAATCAAAGTAACCTATTTTTTTTCTTTTCGTTAGGACGGTTTCAAACTGCGGTGTGATCAGGTCCGGGGCTGTCCGGCGTGAGCCCCATAGCCTCGGACCCGATTTGCAAACAGAACCGGAGGGCAAATATGCCCTCTGGTCCGGTTTGCAGCCGGATGCCTCATGCAGCAGCAGCTGCAGAAATTGCACGATTGCGGCTAGCAGCGAGCTAGCCGCGGTCCTGAAATCTCTGCAGGGTACAGCTCATGGTGCTGAAGTTCAGCAGCACTCACTGCTAAACTCCAGCACCCGGCGTTCAGCTCCCGGATCCGATGTTATGTCGGATCCGACGCGATCAGACGCCATAGACCCCCATGTTAGGGGGTGCCGGATCGTGCCAGATCATTTGATTTTCTCAGATTTTTCTCCCGGTCACAAAAACGTTGTGTCCGGGAGAAAAATCCGACTGCTGCCGGATCCTCCCGGACAGATGGAAACCATATGGCAAATGGCTGCCATCTGGCTCTATCTGGCTCCATAGCAATACTATGGGGCCGAAACTGTATCCGGGGCTGTCTGGTTCATACTGGACAGCCCCGGATCTATAAAACCGTGGTGTGAAATCGGCCTCATTAGGTCCCATGCACACGTTGAGTATTTGGTGAGTTTTTTTTATCTCAGTATTTGTAGCTAAATCCAGGTGTGGAACTATCAGAGGAAAAGTATAATAGAAACACATTACCGCTTCTGTATTTATCACTCACTCCTGGTTTTCGGTACTGAGGCAAAAATGCTCAATGTGTGCACGGGGCCTAGGGTACATTGTAAAGAAAATCAACATAAAAAATACAAATAATCATCGTAGGAATGTAGTCTTGGACTTCATTCAAACATAAGTGATTTTTCTTGAACAAAAAAATGGACCTCATTTTTTCAATGTTTTTAACCAAATGGCATCACACGCTCTCTCACACAAGAAATCCGCTGCCTTGGAGTAACCCATTACTCTGCTTTGTCCTTCAAACCACACATCCAAACTCTTGCCACCTCCTGTCACTTCCATCTCAAAAATACTGTACTTCCAAAATCCATTAGTTGCTCAGTCCTCAGTCTACTATAATGCTTGTACATGCCCTCATCATCTCCCGCTTTGATTAATGAAACATACTCCTCTGTGGCCCACCTGCTAACGCTCATGCACCTCTCCAGTCTGTCCTCAACTCTGCTGCTCGACTAAGGTTCCTTTCACATTGTAATTTCCGGGTAGATCCGACAGATGTCGCCTCTTCTGCCAGATCTGCCGCATAACGGCCAACTTGCGGTACTGATCTGGCAAGCCCCATTCATTCTCTATGGGGCTTGCGGTCAGGTGTGGTATTGCCGAATCCAGCACTTGCGGCTGCGCAAAAGAAACCCTGCTAGCAGGGCTTTTTTTGTGGTGATGCAAGCCCCGCAAGTGCCGGATTCGGCAATATCACACCTGACCGCAAGCCCCATAGAGAATGAATGGGCTTGCTGGATCAGTGCCGCAAGTCGGCCGTTATACAGCAGATCCAGCAGATGGGGCCACATCTGCCAGATCTGCCGGGAATTACAATAATCGAAGATGTGAAATGGGCCTAATCTACCTCTCTCCTCGCTACTCCCCTGTTTCTCCCCTCTGTAAATCCCTTCATTGGCTCCCAATTCCCCAATGAATCTAGTTCGAGCTACTAACACTGACTTACAAAGCCATCCATAAACTGTCCCCTCCCTGTATCTCTGTACTATTATTCCAACATTCTTTGGTCTTCTCAAGACGTCCTTCTGTCCTCCACACTTATTCGTTCCTCAGATTTCTCCCGAATATCCCTCATCCTCTGGAATTCTGCACCCCAACATGTCTGATTATACACCACGCTCACATCCTTCAGACGGAACCTTTTTAGGAAAGCTTACAGCCTGCAATGACCACACAGCCACCTCTCCATCACTGGGAGCTGCTGCCTCATCACCACCGGAGCTGCCAACCTACCACCACGGGAGCTCCTGACCTTCTGTCTCCTTCTCCATCACCCTGTAGAATGTAAGCCGCATGGGCAGGGTCCTCTCCCCTCTGTACCAGTCTGTCATTGTTAATTTGTTTACTGTAAACTCGATCTACAATTTTGTATGTAACCCCATGTACAACACCATGGAATTAGCTAAGTTTAATGAAAACTGATGACAAGTCACAAACTTTTGAGAATATTAAGGGTTTTTCATCAGATGTGTTGCAAGAAGATGATTAAGGAGTTACATTTTTATACATAAACAGATGACAAAGTGTAATAAGTATAATAAGTCTATAATAGGTCTAGAAGAAGTTTGCAGAAGTGTGAAAGTTTCAGTGTCCCCTGATTACGAGCTGATTCATGATGTCCCATTAGGTCAATCAGGCACATTCTTTAAGTAATGGAAAATGACATAAATCAATAAGACACATTCATTCCTTTTGTACAGGTGTCAAAGGTCATCATAAGTTAGCACTCGTAGACACTCCTCTGTCTATGGGGCTTGAAATTTCCTTTCAGTACCAAAAAATGAATGTCTGTGATCTGCCTTTGTGTGATGGGAATGTATTCTTGTCTCAAGTCAAGCTTCTGCCCTACCTCAACTACAGCACAGACTCCAGAAAGACGATCGTTGCATTGATATGTCAAAAGGAAACTTAAGTTGCCTCAAAAGCTTGAGATTTTCTTCTACTTAGCATCAGTGGCGCACCCAGAAATTTCCCAAGGTAGGGGTCCAAGAAACACACACCGGCCCTGAAAGGGGGGTGTCACCCCCCAGCGGGGTTCCGAGGGGCAAAGCTGTGGGCCCCCCCAGCTTCTCAGGGCCGTCCAAGGGGGGTGTCCAGACACGTAGGTCCCCCCTTTGGGTGCGCCACTGCTTAGCATAATATATCATAACTGTCTTCATGAGCAATGTTAAAGACATGCCATTCAGAACTTTGTACTTGAGGAGACCTAAAGACTCCTCTTCCACATAAGAGGATACTAGTATTACAGACGGCATACTTTTATTTGGGGAGACATTTTGCAAATGTTGCATTATAGGCCATAGTTTTGCATGGTAAGTCCTTGTAGATACTGTTTAGTGTGGTAACGTTAACATATCCATACTATCATGAGTGTATCCCATTCTACGAAGACAGTAGACGAGTCTGGGACCTGAATATTAAAACACCATATGGATCGCAGGAATATTATTTGTATTTAAAAGTATATTACTTTCTTTTGGTGCTGCAGGGGTTAAGAACTTTCTCCTTTCTGGTTCTTCTTTGTACCCTTAACCTCATGTGCAGTTTTGGTGACCACTCCCCTCCACTATAAAGAGCTATGTGTCTTATCAGCTGATCCTGTTAATAGAATCTCATTCTATATGCTGACCACTTTGAAGGAGCCAGTCTCTAGAATAAGCTGAGGTGCTTTGCTGCACACGAGGAGTTTGGTGTTTTATCATTTTGTGTCTATTTTCCCTTTGCCTGTGTTCCTAACTTTGTGTTTGTAAAGGAAAAGAGATACAACGAGCCCTCCTGGGTAAAATCTAGTGGTCCACTGGGGGAAAGGAAAGGGATAGTGGTTTGCTAACCTACATAGGTTGTGCACCTCTCCTCCAACCCTGGAATATGGCGCTGAGGTGAGGAACACTGAAGCCATTAGTCCATGCGGCTCATCTGACTCCGATACCATGTGACTGGAAGTTCATCATTGGAAACACATCACTGCAGGTTCTGCAATCCGGCCTTAGGGGATCTCCATATGCCTACTGCTGCTTTTGCCGCATAACCCTTGGGGGAAGTAAAAATTAGATAAAGGGATAAAAGAGTGGTCTGATAGAGCACTAAGACAAAGAAAAGCCCTAACATTGTATCGTATTGTTGTAGAGGTGAGGCTAGTATCCTCACCGGCTTGCACACTAACCAGGGTGAGTTCAAGACAAGTGAGGGCCTGGGCACATGACAGCAATGGCAAGAAGGACCCAAATAAGGATGGTAGGGAGCTCAGGGTGCAGGGACATCAGGGAGCTCAGGGTGCAGTCACAGGTCAGTGTAAAGAAGTGACCCCCTCTTCCTTCTCCTTATCACCAGGGCCTTCCTTCCATGCCATTCCCATTGCTCACCCTTGCATTGCGCCGCACACTAGGAGATCATATACCCCTTCGTGAAACATACACATGAGATGAACGATGGCCAAACTTGGCAATGTTGAATTGACTTGTCAAACGTTTAATTTGTAAGAGGTTGCCCTAATATTTTCGCCACCTTTGAACAAATCAGTAGTCAAGAGGGAGTGAGCAATTAGCCATTAGCCATAGCCATGATGTCCTCTTGATTTTTAATTTGTCCAAAGGTGAGGAGAGTGAATCCACCACTGATTAGGTGCAGATATCCTGTGACATAACAACCTTGCATGAGACCCGTGAGACCAAGTGACGACAATGCTTGAATGGCTTCGGTAACATAGGTGAGTGTACGTGTTTGTATTTTAATGGGGGAAAACATAAGGGGTTGTCTGGGTAGTGGAAAATCCTTCTCCTTCTTGATAAAACATACCTACTTGGAACAGCATTCATGGGTATATATAGGAGGAGGGTAATTATAGTTGTATGATCATCTTTAAATATTCTTTGAATTTTGTAATCAAGAGACAGTCTCATATTTGTAAGAACATCGTCGTCAGAAACTTTGCGTCCCCTCTTTTGGATGCATCAACTGATTGTTTGAAATAGCCGGCAGTAAATTTGAAAAGCCGCGGCTCGTTTTAGCAGGGTGAGGGAGGCAGAGAATGCGTCGGGAAGCAGAGGATCGGCAGGGAATAGAAAATCGGTGTGAGGGCAGAGAGATTCGGCGAATGGAGGATGGGACAGGGATGGAATCTTAGGCGGGATCGGGGCGAAAGAACCAGGCGGTGAGCATGATCAGCTGATTGCTTAAAAAAGCCGGCGACTTTTCAATGCTGATTTTAAACAATCATGCTCCATTTTCAGCCTTTTCTAAGCCCAGCATAGTTTCGCCATTTCCCATTGACCTTGCATTGTTCTCGCATTGTATGAGTAATGACAAGTAAACTCACCGTGTAACGAGTAGCCAGAATGGCCATAACTATTCTGTGAGTAGTGAACACTAACGAGTATACTCGCTCATCTCTAGTTATGGGTGTGTATATATATACACATTTGTTCCACATATCAGTTGTGGTGGGGTGTCCTCATTTTAGGTAATAAGTATTGGGTAGGTAAAAGTTAAGGCTAGAACAGAGGCACTCCCTCATAGATTGTCAAGTCCATACATACTAATCACAAATACAAAAATAAATTCCAACACTCAATGGAATTAAACTTTTATAGAAACATTTGTACCCTACACGAAATATTATTAATTTAAGAAATTGAACTCATTGTCTTGTTCGGGGTTCTACGAGTAGGTGAAACAGAACGTGAGTTCAGCACCAGATCATCCTCAAAAAATTAAAGACCATATGACAGATCTTCACGTTGAGGGAAGGAGGGGGAGGGGAGTGGTTCACTCACTCTTCCTAGAATCCCGGTCAGCTGGCCGAATGGCTGACGTCCATTCCAACAATAATGCTTAAATGAGGAATGCCAGAGACCAATTCTTCTTTTCTTTCTTCTTTATTAAAGCATAATAAAATGTGGTAGACAGGACTGTACCCTGGACGCGTTTCGGGGAAGCAACCCCTTAGTCCTCAGCACTAAGGACTTAGGGGTTGCTTCCCTGAAACGCGTCCAGGGTACAGTCCTGTCTACCATGTTTTAATATGCTTTAATAAAGGAGAAAGAAAAGAAGAATTGGTCTCTGGTATTCCTCATTTAAGCACATATGACAGATCTATCAGTGACAAAATAATTGTTTAGGTGAATGACGACTTTGCCGGCATTACATTAATAGTGAAAAGAAACGTCTAGTTCCAGGGTCCAGGAAATTCAATTTATAACAGCCTTTGACACTCTCAGAATGGAATGTGACTGTGTCTCATGTATTTATGTCATTTTCCATTACTTAAAGGCAATCTGATACTAATACTTGCTGCCCATCAAAGAGCAAATTATATCATATTTTTTTTCCACAAAAATTCTGTAGCAAAGTATATGGTGTGTCTTATAGTCTGGATGTACAGTACGTGTCTCTGGGGGGCAGTGGAGGATCAGGTCACAGGAGGCAGGAGGTAGTACTGGGGCTAACAGTGTGCATGCTGTTAAAGAAAGTTAATATTCACTGCTCCAGATGCCCATAATCCTGCCCACCTCTTGACCGATAGGTGTGCAGGATTATGGATGTGGTGAGCAGTGAATATTCATTCTCATTAATAGTGGACACACATCATCACCTAGATACTGGCTTACTCCAGGGCTTGGAAAGCAGTAAATATACCAGCAGATGATCTCAGTGTAACTTGGCGTGCATGGCATTGACGTTATGCGCTGCACCACTTACACACTGAAGTCAGTTGCAGGCATTGGAAGAGGATATCACGGACTGAGAGAGCAGAGGAAAGGTGAGCAGAATTAAATTTTTTTTTTGTGTGCGTTGTGATGGGAAGCAGTTATACCAGGATGGGCCTCTATACAGGGGCGGACCTACCGTGGTGCAGTGCCCTGAGCGGCTAGAAGGCCCCTCAAGCCTGCAGGGGTGCCCCCAGCCGACCACCATGACCCCGTGCCACTGTGGCAGAGGAGAGGGGGTTAACTGAGGGAAGCTTCCTGCTTCCCCTGGCTGAGCCTGCCCCCTCTCCTCTGCCTCCCCGGCTCCTAGTGCAGCTCCCGCTTCTCACCATCACCTGAAGCTGCACCAGGGCCCCCGGGAAACTAGGTCCGCCACTGCCTCTATATATAGAGCCAAATACCAGAATGGGCTCAGGATGGGGAAGATATATTCCAGGATGGGGATCATATATATCAAGATGGGTCTAGGGTGAGGGCCATACAGGGCTAACAAATGAAAGAGAAAAATGAACAGGAGGCGCCTCCCTGTGACAAACCAGATGGCAATTGGGGGAGAGCAAGTTGGTGAGTAATTTCGCTCACCAATTGAGGTTGTGCTGCCTGATAAATATACCTGATGAAGGCAGCAGACAGCTGCAGATACGCTTTATGGTTCTACATTGAAACAATAAAGGTCTGTACACTCTAATCCATATACTGTGTTGTTGTTCCCAGTGCCCGGACAGTGACCGCAACTTTGTTACTCTATACAGAGCTAACAGACAGTTCTCCGTCCTCCTCCTTCTAGACCTGTCCTCTGCATTTTACACAGTCGACCACTGTCTCCTATTACAGATCCTCTCTTCCATTGGTATCACTGACCTTGCCCTCTCCTGGATCTCTTCCTCCCTTTCCAACCGCACATTTAGGGTATGTGCCCACATAGTGGTTTAGTGACGTTCAAATCGTCAGTAAACCGCTGGAAAATTGAAGGAGCCTAGCAGGGGCGTAACTAGAACTGTCAGGGCCCCATAGCAAACTTTTGAACGGGGCCCCCTCCAAGACACGCCCCCAATGACATGCCCCCTTCAAGACACACCCCCTTACCGAATCGGTGTTAACAGTCTGACGCCACCCAGTTTACCGTATATACTCGTGTATAAGCCGACCCGTGTATAAGCCGACCCCCCTACTTTTGCCCCCAAAATCTGGGAAAACCTATTGACTCGTGTATAAGCCGAGGGTGGACCCCAGCACAGGTATACAGCCCCCAGCAGTGTGGTATACAGGCCCCCCAGTGGTATACAGGCCCCCCAGTGGTATACAGGCCTCCCCAGTGGTAGTATACAGCAGCCTCCCCAGTGGTAGTATACAGCAGCCTCCCCAGTGGTAGTATACAGCAGCCTCCCCAGTAGTAGTATACAGCAGCCTCCCCAGTGGTAGTATACAGCAGCCTCCCCAGTGGTAGTATACAGCAGCCTCCCCAGTGGTAGTATACAGGCCCCAGCAGTATATACAGCAGCCCCAGTGGTATACAGCAGCCTCCGCAGTGGTATATACAGGCCTCCGCAGTGGTATATACAGGCCCCAGCAGTATATACAGCAGCCCCAGTGGTGGTATATACAGGCCCCAGTGGTGGTATATACAGGCCCCAGTGGTGGTATACAGGGTATACAGCTCCCAGCACAGGGTATACAGCTCCCAGCACAGGGTATACAGCTCCCAGTTTCCCAGCACAGGGTATACAGCTCCCAGAGTCCTAGCACAGGGTATACAGCTCCCAGCACAGGGTATACAGCTCCCAGAGTCCCGGCACACACAAGGTATACAGCTCCCAGAGTCCCAGCACAGGGTATACAGCTCCCAGCACAGGGTATACAGCTCCCAGAGTCCCAGCACAGGGTATACAGCTCCCAGCACAGGGTATACAGCTCCCAGAGTCCCAGCACAGGGTATACAGCTCCCAGCACAGGGTATACAGCTCCCAGCACAGGGTATACAGCTCCCAGAGTCCCGGCACACACAAGGTATACAGCTCCCAGAGTCCCGGCACACACAGGGTATACAGCTCCCAGCACAGACAGGGTATACAGCTCCTACTGCTCCCAGCACAGACAGGGTATACAGCTCCCACTGCTCCCAGCACAGACAGGGTATACAGCTCCCACTGCTCCCAGCACAGACAGGGTATACAGCCCCCACTGCTCCCAGCACAGACAGGGTATACAGCCCCCACTGCTCCCAGCACAGACAGGGTATACAGCTCCCACTGCTCCCAGCACAGACAGGGTATACAGCTCCCACTGCTCCCAGCACAGACAGGGTATACAGCTCCCACTGCTCCCAGCACAGACAGGGTATACAGCTCCCACTGCTCCCAGCACAGACAGGGTATACAGCTCCCACTGCTCCCAGCACAGACAGGGTATACAGCTCCCACTGCTCCAGCACAGACAGGGTATACAGCTCCCACTGCTCCCAGCACAGACAGCGTATACAGCTCCCACTGCTCCCAGCACAGGGTAGCTCCCAGAGTCCCAGCCACCACAGGGTATAAAGGCCCCCCCTCACACTAAGGCCTCCCCATGCTGCCGCTGTTCACTGACTGTACAATAGTGATAATATTTGCGCCTCTCACCCTCTCCCCGGGCTCAGTGAAGCTCCTTCCTGCTTGTCCTGTGCGGCTGTGCTGTGACCGGTCACCGGCCGGTTAGTAAGGAGGTAACAGGCTGGCCAGGCAGAGACCAACTCCGCAGATAACACACAGGCAGGCAGCAGAGCAGGCTACAGTCTGGCGGCGGCAGCCCCTTTGATCTGTGTGGGGCCGGCGCCTGCGGCCGCTTTGAATGGGAGCTGCATCCACCTCGCTGGGGGGCCCCGTCAGGCGCGTGCGCTCCCCGCCGGGCCCCCACCCCCCCACCTGACGGCCACACAACAGGTATCGCAGGCAGCTGCCGGTATAGCAGCGTAGCGGTGCTGGGTCCGGGCCCCCCAGAAGCGCCGGGCCCCAAAGCGACCGCTATGTCTGCTATGCCGGTAGTTACGCCACTGGAGCCTAGACTCCTGAGCTCAGAAGTCTCCAGCGGTTTTCCAGCGGTTTCTCAGCGGTTTTCCAGCGGTTTTAAGAGCTGTTGAACAGCGTTTTATAGTCGGTTTTTCCGGCGGTTTTAAAAGCGGTTTTCTATGGAGGATTTTGTTCATGGAAGGGTAGAGTAGTGCCTCAGAAACGCTCAAAAACCGCTGAGAAGAATTGACATGTTGTATGCTGTTAAAACGCTAGGAAACCACTCAACCTCTGGCAGATCCGCTCACATAAACCCACTATGTGTGCACAGCGTTTTCTAAATTACATAGGGTTACTTGTAAGTCCTAACGCTGCTTAGGATTTACATAAATTTAAATAAAACCTATGCTAAACCGCCGGTGGTTTTCGCTGCTAAACCGACGTTAAACCACTATGTGGGCACGCACCCTTAGTGTCCCCCACTCCCACACGATCTCCTTGCCCAATCCCCACTCTGTTGTGGTCACTCAAGTCTCTGTCCAGGGGCCCATCCTTATTTCAATCTATACCCTTGGTCTGGAATAACTCATAAAGTCCCATGGCTTCCATTATCACCTGTACACTGATGAGAATCAGATCTAGCTCTCTGGCCCAGATGTCACCTCTCTCCTGTCCAGAATCCTGGAGTGTCTATCAGCCATATCCTCCTTCTTCCTAAAACTTAATGTAGAAAAAAACAAACTCATCATCTTTCCTCTATCTCAGACACCTTCCTTACCAGACCTATCTATCACAATAAATGACATCACACTTTTCCCTGTACCTGAAGTCCGTTGCCTCGGAGTAACCCTTGACTCTGCCCTGTCCTTCAAACCGCACATCCAAGCCCTTGCCACCTCCTGTTGCCTCCAACTCAAAAATATTTCCAGAATCCGTCCGTTCCTCAACCCTCAATCTACTAAAGTACTAGCGCATGCCCTCATAATCTCCCATCTCGACTACTGCAACTTCCTCCTCTGTGGCCTCCCCGCTAACACTCTTGCACCCCTCCAATCAGTCTTTAACTCTGCTGTCTGACTAATCCACCTCTCTCCTCACTATTCCTCCTGTTCTCCCCTCTGCAAATCCCTCCACTGGCTCCCATTTCACCAACGTATCAAATTCAAACTATTAACACTGACTTACAAAGCCATCCACAATCTGTCCCCTTCATCCACTGGACCTGGTGCTCCACTACCACTGGACCTGGCACTCCACCAGCATTGGACCCGGCACTCCACCACCATCATAAGACCCAGTGCTCCACCACCACTAACCTACAGTCTCTCTCCCCACTGCCCTGTAGAATGTAAGCCTACAAGGGCAGTGCCCTCTCTCCCCCCTGTATCGGTCTGTCACTGTTAATTTGTTCATTGTATTTTTAATTAGCTTGTATGTATCCCTTTCTCATGTACAGAACCATGGAATCAATGGTGCTCTATAATATAATAATAATAATAATAATAATAATAATAATAATAATATATACCAGAATAGGGCCTAATACCAGAGCGGGCCCAGGATGGGGTACATATATAGTAGGATGGTGATCATATATACCAGGATGGGCCCAAGATGAAGGCCATATATGCCAGGATGAGACACATACTGTATATCCCAGTGACTCACCGTAGCCGGGTTCGCAGGTCTCAGGCGATGCTTCACTTGTCACGGTTCCGCGCCTGAGGCTGTGGGGCCCGGTAGTCAAATGGAAGGGCTGGGGATTTGGGATTAAACGTTGATTGTCTCGTGACGCCACCTGTGGGTGTCCGGCGATGGCACTGGCGCTGCTTGGGCCTCCAGGGGATGTGCGGCAGCTGGATGGAATGCTCCCCGGGGCCAGGAGCTGCACTGGATGGAATACGGCAGCTCGGGTAATTTGATGAGAGCAAGGGTTAATAACAGTTCTGGAAGAAATTCACTGACATGGTGCTCCTCTGTAACGGGTCTTTACTGGAGTTGTACACGGTACACGGTAACACAGTTCTTTAGGTAACGTACCCAGTGGTGAATGGTTTCTGTCCAGAGCTCCACAGTGTTCTCCTGTTTCTAACTGTCCTATTATTGTTGCCGTTGCTGCCTTGTTGCACCAGATGGGGATACTGGGAGGACCTCTATTGGATTACCTTAGCTGGGGCTTCAAGCCGGCTGTAAAGGGTCCTGTACCCCAATGGTGGGTATCCTCCTGGTAAGACTGCGGAATTCGTGGCTGTAGTGAGGCACTCCTATAAAGCTATTCCATCACTCCGGTTTTGCAGAACAGCGATGGACGTCTGTTTGCCTCGGAACCGGTGTCCGGTAGGACTGGGCATGGGTGTCTTTGAACCCGTTGCTTCTGCTGTTTGCCCGCTTTCTTGTCTGGGTCACCGCTTGTCGGTGCCCTCCAAGTTAGACTTGTCTGGACGTCCGTTCTTGACCCTGTCTCTCCCACATTCTAACTTTCTTCTTCCTATTCTTCCCCCACACTACAGCTTACACTCCTCCCACCAGGACCTGATTGGTCCTCTGCCTCTGAGTGGAGCGTGTGGTACATGGAGCTCTGGATTTAACTTATTCATCGCTGAGACAGACGATATTGCATCTGCTTTTAGGGATGCAATACCTTCCTGTGACGCACTCGTTTCGGGGCGCCACACCAGGATGGGGATCATATATCCTAGGATAGGGCAAGGATGGAAAACATATACAAAGATGGGGGACATATATACCTTGAAGCAACTCAGGATGGGGGGCATTAGTACAAAATTCTGGGACATTACCCTCATAACAGTGTTAGAATTAGATCTCCTCCATAACAATGTACATCATTTCCACATTTTTTGTTTTAATTTTTTTCTATTCCTATCCTCTAAAACCTAAGCGCGTCTTATGGACTGGTGTGTCTTATAGTCCAAAAATTATGGTACTTTAAAAGCTACCTGGACTGAGCTGTGCTGTAGACCAGTCAGAATGGTCAGTCTATGGTAGCTTCTCCCCGCCTGCTGTCCTGGAGTGACAAGTATTTCCCTATAAACACACACAGGTACAGACCTGTCAATCCAGGGCAGTGTTTGGCTTGAATTTAAATTATGTTTTTTTCTAATGTGGAACAGCATCATACAGAAATCATACAGCAAGTGCCTTTCAGCTGTGTGCCCTTTAAGGAATATTCATTATAGACCATCCCTTATCAATAACCAATAAAATATTTCCAATTTTTATCTGGAATTTACTGCATCATCTCTATAGTCTGTATATAGTCTGTATACAACACTATTTTTGCTATTACTTTTGAACAGTTGCAGCTTCTCAACAGTTCAGTTTATTTTTAGTTAGTGTCATTGTATCATACATTGATTATCTGCATTTTTAGAATTTTTGAATTCATAGATGGAGGGATTTTCTGTTTTCACGCTTTCATTTTTCATCCCTTGTGGTGATCCTTGTGGTGATCAAAAGACTGCAATTCTGGCATTTTTACTTTTTTCTCTACATTTTTTACTATATGGTTTAATTCTTAATACATTCTGGATGAGTAGACTTTTGCATATGTAATCTTACCATGTATGGTTGTTTTTTCTAATTTTTTATGCCTAATAGAGGAAAAAAAGTAAGAATGAATGTATATTTACATTCTGCAGTTGTGTAGCTCTCTGGTAGATGCTGTCACAATTCCTCTGCTCTGTATTCAGGGTGTGCTGGGTGACTGACTGCTCAGTCATGCTATCTGAAGCTGGGATATGCTAGGTTGTTGATGTTCTGGTTGACAGCTCAGTTGCCCAACTTATTTCTAGGCTGTGATGAGATTTTGCAGGTGTTCACTGTCTCCTGTAATTGCTCAGCTTTTTAGCGGTGCAGCTTTTCCCAGAGCACTGGCAGTCTTGGTTTCAGCTCTGTTGTACTAAGTTAGTCTCTTGAATCTGTGGTCTGGGAATTGATCTTTTGCTGCCTGACCTTGCCTGTGTTTGACCATCCTTTTGTCTTGTCCCTCTGTTCTGATCCACTCCTCTGCAGGTAACTGACCTCGGAACGTGAAGTTACTACTCTGCTTATCCTCTCTGTCTTAACGTGCTCTCCTGGTACCTGACTTGAATGTTTGACTATTCTACGTCTACTTGTCTATGTGGTGACTAGCATCACAGTTGGGATGTAGTTCTTGTGTTCAATTAATGAGCGGTTTATTAAAAGCAAAGATGGATGAATTCACAGATTTTTGGGTTCAACAGTTCTAGCTAGAGTTAACAAAAAAGTCTGGATCGGTACCGGGCTTGACCCGAACTTAAACCTGGACCCCAAACCCTATATAAGTCTATGGGGACCCTAAATTAAGTGGTATGAAATGGTAGTAGTAAGGGTTAGGGGGCTGCAAAAGTAACCAAAATGGGGATTAAAGCAGGACAATTATATTTAAGGAGTTTCTGCAAAGCTGTCACACTTTCTGGGAACAATCATTAAATCATATGTTAATCTTAAAACCTAAATATTTTTTAGATCATTAAATCTAAATATTAATCTTATCTTATTCACTGCTTCCCCCACCCACCGTCTGTGACAGCATCTGTGATTGGTTGTAGTCATACTGCTGATGTATGTAAAGCGCTGTGGAATTAATGGCGCTATATAAGTGAATCAATATTATTATTATACTGCACCTCACCCTCTGTGTCAGAGTCTGTGATTGGTTGCCCTCACACTAGTTGCATGGGTCCCTGAAGTGGAGTGTAAAAATAAATTATTGGAAAAAATGTGTGGGGTCCCCCATATTTTGATACCCAGCTCAGCTAAAGCCAACATCTTTAGGCTGCAGGCACAGCTGTGTGCTTTATATTGGCTGGGTATCAAAATACAGGAGACCCCACACATTATTTTTTAAATATTTTAGAAAATAGTCTCGTCTTATGAAAAACAAACAGCCTATCTTTGGTAAAAAGGAAAATTAGAAAAGAGATAAACAGTTCATATAGCCATACGGATTCACCCATTCATGTACATTGCCCACTTGGTCAGATATTGACAGTATCTGACCAACACTAAAAGGTCCTTTTCTCTCCCACTCACAGACAACCTCTATAGCATCAGATAGTGTCAGATGGCATCTAATTTGTGGTGAGCTGAAAGACACATCAGAAAGATTACTGGGGACAGCCTACAGACAGGGACATAGTGGAGATGGAAATAGACTTACAATAGGATGTTGTCTGTAGCGCTCTCTCGTCTGTATGAATGTGAATGTAAAAGACCTAGATATGTCATCCTATATAGTCTTCGAGAAATGGGGGATAGGAGTAGCTCAACCTTGCTTCCCGGCATGCTGAGTCCAGCAAACAGGATATGTATACCCAAAAGCACATGGATCTGGGTTCTTCCGGATCCATGGCCCAGAGAGCTTCATTTTAACGTCAACCAGATGGCCATAAATCTGCATGAGCCCAGATTTTCTACAAGAACCAAATTCGTAAAAATTTGCGTTTTGAGGATTGGAGAAAAAATAGTAACACACGGATCCAGGGGGACCAGTGGAGAACCGGATGCTCCTGCAAATTTATCTGTCCCCACCGTAACTCAATGTGGTCAAAAACGTGGGTGCATTCAGTTTCAACCGGATTCACATGGATACCAAAAAATTATAGTTTGAAAGCAGCCCAAGACTGTTCAACTGCCTTTTATAGGGGTTGGACTGAGTGGAAAATCTGAGCAGGTGGTATTGGAGCAGACTGTCCCACCCTGTACTTCTGGCTGCTCCTAAAACCAGGACCCAAAAATCTAGTCCCTTTAAAAAAAACGAAAAAAAAACCCATCAAAACATCCCCAGAACTATACATGTTGGAGCCTGCCATTCCAGGTCTTACATCACCGAGCCTAGTCGTCTTAGTGACAGTTACCTCTAGGACATGTCTGGCGGATACCTTCAATACCTTACTAAATATACAGTAAATAGCAATTAATTTCTGGGAGAAATAGTTTGCTTACTGGAATCATCTCAAGGATGTCAACCCTTTTAGCCGTGACTGTATTTTTTTAATACATGAATACATGAAGGATTTTAACTTGTGATTGCAAGTTGTAAATACTGCAAACCACAGTAATATAGTATTTAAAGAAAGGGACTTAAACATAAATGGGGAGCTAATGCATCATGCACTATTCCAACTTTTGTCGGGAAGGGATTAATGTACAGGGCAACATGGAATAATAATTATTTGTCTGTCATACACTTTAACTTAGACCTTATAATATACCCTAAAGGCAGTCTACATGGGAGTCATGAACTATAAATCATTTGTCTGACATGATAATGTCTGAATTTGTTCACTTGCACTTAAACTTGGCCAAGAAAGTGCCTTGACTCATCTTAAATGTGCCAGTTTGTAGACGTTAGGTTGGTAGGTTAACTCAAGTTGTAGACTGTCTGGACAGCTCATGTAAAGTATAAAGAAAGAGGTAGAACCAAACAGATCATGTTAAAACAATCACACAGTATGACCTTTAGATAATATTGGTATGCAAATTGTTATCTCAATATCCAGTTTATCACTGCTCAGATGATAACAGAGGGGAACCATATTGTGTTTTGCAGAAAACCAAATGAAGAAGATAGAAGTAAAAATTCAGTGAGTCCTTGAGCATGGAGAAAATACCATTGAGAAATGGCTACATGGGTTCCAAAAAAACTAAAAACATCTTCATGAGGTTCAACTTTTCCCAGATCTAGATAGCTGATCTAAAGGAAAGGTGCAATGTGTAGACTGCTCCGCAGTCCATGTGCAATGCTCTGCTGCTGTTTAAATCAGAGTTAATTTCATTTGGCACTTTCAAAGTAAATGTGCAGATACTGAAGTATTGCCGTGTGCGACTCAGCATGTGTAGGTGGAGGGGTGTGTCAGATCATTTATTTGTCCACTCCCTCAGCCTTTCAGTAGTTCCACTTCCTTCCATCAGTTGTCGATGATCTAGTTTTTAGCAAACAAAGAAGACGTGTGTGCTGGAGTCTCTTGGGGTTTTCCACATCTGTGGGAGTTGCTGTCTATTACGGTCCGTCTTGGGAATGTGAGAGGAGGGGGGGGTTAGCACAGGGCTGGTTGAGGAACAGAGGGCAAGGGTAGTGGAGCAGACCTCCTCACTATCACTGGTTCCTCTGGCTACAGGGTCAGACTAGGGACTCCAGTCTCTAGGGTCAGTCTAGTTGCTACCCAATTACCTTGCCCGTTATCTTCATCCTGTTTCCATTCCCTCCTCCACTATCCCACGTGACAAAAGGTAAAATAACATTGTCGGATGGCATAAAAAGTTAAATTTGTCACCTAAAGAACATGAGCCTTTTATGGGACTGCCCAAATTATACCTCAAAGCAAACTCCAGATAAAACAAAAGAAGAAAAATATTTTATGTGTTTACTGACCTTTTCCTTCTCTTGATTTCTCTCATCTTTGGGGTCAGAGACAAGATTTAGACAGATGGGTCCCGATTCCTCAAAGCTTTTTCACCAGTATTCTAAATTATGACATTTTACTTTCCATGCCAGTTTGAATGAGCCCTTCCAAAATGGATGGAGCTGGGGACAAATCAGGGGACTAACCATGTCTGCCCGTTAAATTACGGTAATCAAAATTTTCTGCACTTTGTACCATAGAAATCTTACTCCAGTCCCTGACTGGAATAGAATTTCTGGTGGGGCATACGGAGACGCACCACACAGAAGAGATGCGATGAATTCATGAAGTGGCGTGTGTGCTATGCCAGTATTGATCAAGCGGCAACATTATTTTCTTAATTTTCCCAAGCTACATTAGTCCATTATTTTATTGTTATGGTGAGTATACATATAGTAAAAATCTTATAAATGTGGCTCATATGAACAAAAATAGTAGACTACACTCATGTAAAAAAAATATAAATGAAGAAATATATACATAAAATGCAGAATTTTTAGCGAGAATTTTTTAAAATCTCTTTTGTGTAAATATCATTGAGAGTATTAAAAACCACACAACTACAAGACTATGGTACAAGGACTGGGACAGAGCTGTCCGCCGGTTCCACTAAGTACTCTCGGATATGCGCTTTGGCAGAGTGCACAGGAAAACGCTGCAAACAGCGTCTCTTGTGCGCTCATCAAAAGCGCATATCCGGGCATGCTGAGTGGAGCCGGTGGCTGCGTTATCAATCCGATAACCATAGGGATACTATAAACATGAGCTGAGCCTGCAAATTTCTAAGCTTCAAGCGCATCCTGCAGGCTAGGGGCAGACATAAGTCTGACCCTAGCCTTACTGAACAATCTGTGATGGTGGGGATATTATAGCTTTCCACAGTTGTTTAATATACAGTTTTGCAGCCTCTGATGGTGTGAAGCACTCACCTCTCCTTCCAGCAATGTGTGACGGCTCTCCTCACTCCTGCTGGTTATGGCACTATACTAAGCCCTTAAAGCTCTCCTCTCAACCTGGACCTGGCATCCACGGACTTACAGTTAAGTACTTAAGCTTTCTTCCTACTGCTGACAACTCAGGATCCCATCAAAGCAGCTGTTCACACACACACACACACACACACACACACACCCTCACTGATCCCTAACTTGTCATTGCTTGGCAGTTGGACACTCGTGGGACCGCGCAGGACACTATGTCCAAAGCGGCTGCAAGATTTTGCTGTGTCCTGAGGCTCTGGCTGGCCTCCTTGCTCTTCAGCACCACTGAAGCCAAGGAGAGCACTGTTGCTCTTCCTGGGCTCAGCAGTTATCTTAAGGTACCTTTACACGCCGCAACCGCGGCTGGGAATCCTGACGGCGATATGTCACCCTGGAACTATTGCCGTCATATTGCCTCCCAGTTGCTTCGTGTAATTGGGGAATTTGGCGGTGATAAATCGCCTCGCCCCGGTCACCTGATTTCAAAGCAGTAATCAGTAATCAGGCAACTGGGGCGAGGCGATTTATCACCGCCAAGTTCCGCAATTACACGCCACAACTGGGAGGCAATTTGACGGCGATAGTTCCAGGGCGACATATGGCCGTCTGGATTCGCAACCGCGGTTGCGGCGTGTAAAGGTAACTTAACAGGTTTTGCTAACCACCAGACGTCACATTATTGCACTATATACATCTGTGTGTATAAAAATGACTATAGAGCTGATTTTCCACACCATTAGAGTTTACAGATATTTGTGACGCCGAATTCTGTAGGGCGCCACACCTGTCACCCCCCGACGCTCGTTTCGCTCTGACTGTTTCTTCTTGGCAGCACAACTTATTTTTACCAGGCTGAAATTCTCAGTTCCTGTACAAATCATCTTCAAAGAGAAATTAATGAGCTGATTACTTTTTTTTCTAGACGAGTAGTGCTTTAGGAAAAAAGGTGCATTTTTACCATATATACACACTGTCTGACTAGGGTAGATTGAGAGCTCAGGTTTGGGGCAGCAACTTGTTGCTTTGCGTCAGATAGTCACTAGTGTCTTGCCTCTCCGTAGCACAGGTACTATCATTGTTCCTTTGCATTTCCCTCTTAATTGGTACATTTTCCCAAAGTTCTAGGAATTCCCCCCCCCCCCCCCCCGTTATTTTATTTTCTGCCTATATTTATTATGGAATTCATTTTAACCTCTGTTACAGAATTAGTGATCTACCTGCAGCTGTAATTTATTAGAACATATTGTAAACCTGCAGAATCAAGTATGGTGGTCTTCTGGACTTACTGACTACACGATGAAGCCAGGTTTTGGCCTCACAACTTTCTGGATGAATTCAGATTACTTCAGTTTCCATTCGGTTATTACTGACCTCCTGCAGAGACACAGACAGGAGTTACATTCTGGTATGTCCAGATGCTGTCTTTGCTTTGCAGATGGGCGGTGAGCTATACATTATCGTGATATACTTCATTTCTCCTCTATGCGTCTTTTGAAAAGTCTTTGGATTAAATTCAAGATAAATTTACAACAAAAGTAACCAATCATATGAGGAGAAATAAACAGTTCTAACAGTTTACGCATTGCACTTTGGGAACTGTTCTACATACAACCCATTAAGTATACTCTACGGTAGACGTCCTAAAAAGTAGTTGATTGTTATAAAGTTATAAATGACCAAATTTTTACTGATTCCAGTTAGTTGATCTTGTACATTTTATTATTTCATTTTATTATTTTCAGCAGTGAAGTTTTATGTCTGGTTTAGTATGGATTTTATCACCATGTAATGTACAGGTCATAAGACGAGGCAAGTAATAATCAACGGTAACACAATACAGCATTACTAGTATTTACATATCAGAATTATGTTACACATTGGACAAAAAGTTGCAAATAAATATGAAGATTAGAGCCATAGATAGGGCTTGCTTACATCAGAAGAACGCTATCCCATGTTTTATTGGGTCTAATATACGGTAATAAATATCTCCAAAAGAGGGTTTGGTACACCAATCTCTCATGAGTAAGTTACAGATATAATAGTGCAATGAGAGTCCAGTCAGTCTATAGCCTGGGGGAGCTAGTAGAGGAAACACGTTGGGAACACATAGGAATTAATAGAGCCGTAGTTTATCTTTCCTCCATCTCATATATCTTCCCTACCTGATCTATCATGGTAAATGGCATCACGCTCTCACCTTAACAGGAAATTGGAGTAACCCTTGACTCTGCCTTGTCCTTCAAACCGCACCTCCAAACTCTCGCCACCTCCTGTAGCCTCCACCTGAAAAATATTTTCAGAATCCGTCCTTTCCTCAGCCATCAATCTACTAAAATGCTTGCACATTCCTTCATCATCTCCCGCCTTGATTGTTGCAACATCCTCCTTTGTGGCCTCCCTGCTAACACTCTTGCACCTCTCCAATCTGTCCTTAACTCTGCTGCTCGACTAATCCACCTCTCTCCTCAATTCTCCCCTCTGCAAATCCATATATTGGCTTCCAATTGCCCACTGAATCCAGATCATCCTAACTTGTCTCCTCCCTATATCCCCCAACTAATCGCCCAATATCTTCCCTCACGAAATCTCTGCTCCTCCTAAGATCTCCTCATTTCCTCCATGATTATCTATTCCTCATACAATTGCCTTCAAGACTTCTCCCAAATATATTCCATCCTCTGTATTTCCTCTTAAATAACACTGTCAAGTCATATACTGTCTGAGCTGCTGCAGAACCTCTTATATAACGCTCTCAGTAATTTTCTGCCTGCAGTTGACTGCTGCATAACATGAACAACATAATTCAACTAATCGCACTTAGTAGTGGGGTCGGGTGGACAAGGAGGACTTGGGTGTCAGCGATAGGACTCATCGGACCTGAAGTCACTTTGTCGCAGTCGATGAGCAAGCAGACATTGGCCAATGTGTGTACTAAGAACTTCAGATTTAAAAAAAAATAATAAGAATTTTGAGTTTTTTGAAAAAAACGTAAGTTTTTAAATTTTTTCTCATATATATATATATAGCTTGTCAGCATATGTACACCACTGGTAGTAGCTGAGTGCTGCAAGGTTTTTTTCTAGTAAATAAAATATCTTTAGCTAAACAATATGTAAACATTTCTAAGTGGCTGGATACTCGGCACCAGATTCACTAAAGGAAAATCTACTGTAGGTCATGTCTGATGTTTCAGCCACTGTAGCTACAATGAAAAAATGGTAAGTTAGATCTTTCCTTATAAGAGAACTTGCACATTGTGTTCTGTGATCCAGGCCAACCCTTACATCCGAACTCCCAGCAAATCAAACTTAAGAAAAAGCGATGTAGGTCAAGTCGGATCGTTGGTCGGCTCGTTCGACCATTGAAGCGTGTAACGGGGCCTTTAGTCCATATAGTCTATATATTGACCTTCATTGGAAATTTAGTGGATAATTTAATAGACTTGCTATTGTCAGTGTATTAAGAAGTTGATCCGTTCGTCAAGTCTGTGATTGACAGTTTAGATAGTGACGCTTGGCTGACATAAAGACACTAACTATAGTTTAACCTGAAGCTACTAGTTATATACAGTAGTAGTTAAATAGGTCTAGCTTGGTTGAAGTAACCTGCCAGGTCCTTTGTGGCCCCAGAACCACCATCAGTTGTGGGCACATATCTAACTTTCTTGGGTAACACTCCTTCCATTTCTTTGCTTACATAAACAGCTCTTTAGAAAAAGGCCCTTTTCACATCGATGCTGGGTATTGTGTTTGGCTGCATTGCATTTTCATTGCGTTTTTAACGCACTTATTGATTTCAATAGGAAACTCATTGCCAGCGTGTCCAGCCACGTGTTGGTCTGCGTTTGCAAAAATTCACATGTTCTGTTTGTAGAAAATGACCTACGTTTTTACTTGCGTTTGCAATGCGTTGCCCATTGAAATCAATGGGTGCCTTAACGCATGCGCGTCATTGCATTTCTAAATGTTAATGCAGTGCAAAAATGCATAGAAACGAAAACGCAACCCCCCTTAGATGTGAACTTAGCTATAGTATTTCTTAAGTCCGTTTATGATATGCAAACTAAGCTTTTGACTAGTCCAGGGGGTGTTAGTTCCCCAGACTAGTCAGCCTGCTTAGCACGTTATCACATCCCTGTAGGTGTGATATCATGACTTACAACACCTAGCATCATTGCCAGTGGCATACAAAGACTGCGCATGCGCACGGCTTTGTTCCCTCACAGCTTTGAGGTTTTGAAGTCGGGCGTATGCATCCGGCTTCAAAGATGCACTTCCAGTGATGCGCTCTACCCCTGTCTGAAGCCGGGATGGGATGTTCACTGGTGAACTAACGCACGTTCTCTTTAACCACAGTTAGAATTTGTTGAACACAAGTATTTCCTAGGTTCTCTCCAATTGTCCTGTAAACTATTGTGTTGATTTCTAATTGATTTTTATTGTGTTATATATTGATTTGTGTAATAAACCTTGTTTGTGGGTTAACACTGTGTTGCTTTCTCCTGTATTTTACATCTTGCCATTCTTGACTGAAGTGCCTTTTGCAGGAAATAGTGAGTACCAATGTATCGAAAAGACACCTTGGTCACTTAGGCTGGGGTCACAGTACCATTTTTCACATGCATTTTTGGAGACCTGCGTTTTCAAAAACGCATGTAAAAAACGCACCCATAGGCCCCCATGTTAAAAAACGCATGCCCTAATAGCCAAAAAGCATGTGTGACTGTCCCATGCGTTTTTGGAGCATATCCAAAAACGCATGCGTTTCTGTGGAAAACGCATGCGTTTTTGTAGAAAACGCATGCGTTTTTATAACATGGGTTCCTATGGAAAACGCATGCAAAAACGCATGTACAGTTAGTACCTTTTAGTGCCATTCAAAAACGCATGCGTTTCCCATAGGAGCCCATGTTAAAAAAACGCATGCGTTTCCGGAAAAAACGCATGCGTTTTTTTAACATGGGCTCCTATGGGAAACGCATGCGTTTTTGAATGGCACTAAAAGGTACTAACTGTACATGCGTTTTTGCATGCGTTTTCCATAGGAACCCATGTTATAAAAACGCATGCGTTTTCTACAAAAACGCATGCGTTTTTCAAAACGCTCAAAAAAATACTACAAGCACTATTTTTAGGTGCAGATTCAAAAACGCAGCCAAAAACGCAGGGAGCCATCAGAGACCTTAAAAAACTCATGCTGACATGAAAAACGCATGTAAAAAAGCATGCGTTTTTAAAAGGCACTCAAAAAACTGTGACCACAGCCTTACTCTAATATAGAAAGCTTTTAAACATTATTTTTTCACAATTTCTTTATGGCTGTAAAAGTAGAGGGTAGTATATGAAAACAACAGAAGCAAAGAATGATTGGAGTGCTGTGGTCTACAACCCCTTCAAAATGGGACTTGCTGCAGATCCAGTTTCACACATCATCCAGACCCTCACATGGGAAGCATAATGACAGACAGACATTTCCCCTACAGCGGTAGCAGATAAATGCCAGCAGTTTTCCATTCTGACTCAAGGATGGAGGTCTCAAGCAAAAGATCCTTCATTATGTCATTCATGTGCCCTAAGAGAGCATATGGGCAAGGATTGTCTTTGTGGCACTTTAACACTAGCCACCGGTGAGGTCTAGAGTGTCCCTGGAAGGGCTGGGTCAAAGTCTAGGAGGTCAAGATGAAGAAAAGGCAGAGAGAAGGTTGCCCAATGCACAAAGTAATGAGAATTTTAAAAGGAGCAAAGTTAGAGCCATTTACACTTTTTGACCGGTGGGATGATCGACTACCGATAAGGGTGCCTATAAATAAGAGGTCCATACCTTGAAACGAATTGGCAATCCCCTGCATGGGGTTCTTCATGATGTTTTTATGAAGATGGATGTTTGGTAAAGACTTTTTACATTGAACCTAAGCAAGTGGCACCGGAGACTCTTCTCAATGCATTTCTACGAGTGAACACCAACCACCCACACCGGTTGCCCGGGAGTCCAGTGAGTGATTGAATCGTAAGCCGCACATTCTCCGTCCCTTTTTCCTTGAACTTATTACAACTGCCAATTAGTAAACCTTTTCCGATCAGCGATCAATAAATAGATTGTTTACCCAGGCAGAACTGTGAACAATTCACACTGGGCAATTTGTAATAACACGTTCAATGCACATGGACTCCTATGGTTTTTGGCAGAGCGAGTCCTGTTGCACCGCTAAGAATGATAATCTTTTGCACTGCACAAACCATCATCTCATGCAAAGATCATTTTGCTCGCTCATCGGGTGATCTGCAGCTTGTTTTAATTGCAAGATAATCATGAAAAGAGCTTTTATTTTATGAACAATGGTTCATGATTCTCTTTCAATGGAAATGCCGCGCTAGGAAGTAAGCTGAAAGAACACAGACCATCAAATTGGCAAAAATAAGCCGTCAGTAATCCTGGCTAGGTGTTGCTTTCTCCACTCAGCACCTCTATCATCTTTATTGCCTATTTTGACATGTCGGTGTTTGACAAAGAAAATCAACACTGGAAGTGGAGTAGATAACTGTATAAAGGCCCTTTTACATCAGCGTTTTTTGAAATTCGTGGCAGATGCGGTGAAAAAACTGCATCTGCCGCGATTACCGCATACCGGCTGCACTTGCGGCGCGGTTGCGGTAAATGCCATGCAAAGTATAGGCGTACTTGCGGCAGGTGTGGCAAGTGCGGTTTTGCACTTGCGGCAGGTGCGGCCGCGAAAAAAAATGCAGTCAGCCGCGTTTTTTTCGCGGCTGCATCTGCCGCAAGTGCCGAAGCCGCACTTGCCGGACCTGCCGCGCACTTACCGCAAGCCCCATAGACATTGTGAAATATATCGCCTTTATTGATAAAAAAATATACACAATTTCCAATCATAACACCTTCTTCTCTGAAGAGATTTTGGATGACTTCAAAACTACTGAACAGCACCAGAATAACTAGTCCCCAGTCGCAACGCTCCAACTTGGAGATGACAAATGTCAGTGTGCTGGACCTTCTCTAATATATGTAACGTTTTCCCTGGAAACCATCCCATCAGGATCTAAACCATAACTTGTTATTGAATGGTCAACATACCTCCGATGTGACCCTACCTCATTAGAAGAGACCATCCCTGACCTTCTCACCTTGAGCTAACATCACATCATTAAGACATTAACATAATCAACACACCACCAAAGGTTTTTATATTTGTTTTATTTTTATTACACAAATTAATAGAACTAAGTAAGGGTGGGTGGTTGGATTGATCAATGGTCCTGGATCCGATGGGAAAAAGTGCCCAATAACTTTGCCTTCTCCTTCCTAAAATTTCCTATCTAATTCTAAACCTAATCCCAAACCATGTAACCTACCCTCAAACCTATACCCCATCACCTCGACTTAATCTGTGTGCATGCTATATCGTGTGATGACCCCTTTTTAACCAATCTACATATTAGCCTTTCCTGGCCTTCCTCTACCAAACCGCTGTCATGTCAAGCTCTACACTCTAGCTATGCCCGATGCGGCTCTACTCTTTCTAGATAAAAGTCATGGATAATTATTTTTATGTACAGATAGAATAATGTTCCTTGGTCCAAAACAGTATCACTTTCTGTTCTAAGTAATAAGGATAAAATTAGCTGATATTTCTTGTACCATTCGTGGGTAAACAAATACTGTATTTTTTGCATTATAAAAAACCCTTATTTTTTTTTAACAAAAATTGGGTGAAAATTGGGGTTTGTCTTGTAATCTGGATATGGTTAACCGGGGGGCATACTGGAGAGGAGTCAGTGGAGGCGAGGTCGTCACTGATAGTCATAAGCACTGACATGAGTGGGTAAATGCTGTGGGTCCAAAGTGGGGTGAGGAGGAGGTGTTGTAGCGACTCGATGCTAGCACCATTGATGTCCAGGCAGTGGAAGTATAACGACATGGCATAATGGGCATAATGACAATGTCTGCGGAGGCGGCACATGCACAGATTCAGACCTCAAAGTGCCAAAATCTAAATTTATGTATGCGGCGCCCCATCAGCCATTTTCCAGGAGTCAACCCCGTCGGAAGCGTTGCATGCACAGATCGAGATCTCAGCTCTCCAAGATCTTAATTGATACATGCACTGCCTCAGCAGCCATTTTTCTTATATCCACTTCCAGTACATCAATGGTTCCCATATCACGTCGCCAGGACACCCCTCCTCCAAACTTAGGCTGCTTCCACATCAGCGATTTTCGCTGATCGCAGCAGTTGCGGTGAAAAAAAACGCAACTGCCGCGATTACCGCATAACGGCTGCACTTGCGGCAAGCCCCATACAATGTCTATGGGGCTTGCGGTAAGTGTGCGGCAGGTGCGGCAAGTGCGGTTTCGGCACTTGCTGCAGGTGTAACTGCGAAAAAAAATGCGTCTGACCGCGTTTTTTTCGCGGTCGCACCTGCCGCAAGTGCCGATACCGCACTTGCCGCACCTGTCGCACACTTACTGCAAGCCCCATAGACATTGTATGGGGCTTGCCGCAAGTGAACCGCAAATGCAGCCGTTATGCGGTAATCGCGGCAATTGCAGTTTTTTCACCGCAACTGCCGCGATCAGCGAAAACCGCGCATGTGAAAGGGGCCTTAGGACCCGCAGCATTGGCCCACTCATGCTGCCACTGCCGACTTTATCCGAGGCGACCCTGCCTCTAATGACGCTGCACCACTGCGCCCCCCTACTGGTAAATCCTACCTGGATTATAAAATGCACTCTAGGATTACAACCTGACCCACTTTTTTAACATGTAAAAATATTTTTTTTTCCATTTTTCTTCTTCTAAATTTGGCGGTGCATCTTATAATCCGCAAAATACAGTAATATTTTTAAAAAAATTGAACGTCACTTTGTATTTTTATCCTTCCCAGCTTCCAGCCTATTCCTATGTATACACGGAGGAAATCTGACTTCTGTGCTGACTGATAGTAAACTGACTACAACATGATATATACTGTATATACATAAGTATAAGGCAGGAAGTGTCAGGGAACAGACAAAATGCCTTTGGGCTACTCTTGTAAAGGTCAAGGTCATTTATATGTATTCTTGCTATATCTTGCACCTGAATATACATGTAGACATGCCTGAGGCTAGGAAAATAGATTGCAAGCTCCTATGGTGGGAGCACTTGTGCGCTGTTGTATTTCAGAAATTAGACATACAAAATGTCGTTTTTATGTAAACTTACAGAAAAAAAGGAATCTATATATCATTCATTTTAGACTGGGCTGTGATCGACCACTATTAGAAATGAGCAAATTGTTTAAATGCAGATAGAATTTGTGATTAATTTTTAGAAATTCACTGGACTCCGAAAATTCAATTTGTGAGAATCATCAAAAATAGCAACAAAATATTGAATAAGCAAGGCCATATAGGCTTCTCTATACTGCCTATCACATCTATCACATGGTATAACACAGCCAATCAGAAGGGACTATTATAGCCTATATAAAAGCCTAGACAGGGAATGCAGGGGCCATTTTGGAGTTATTTTGGATAATGAAATGTTGTCACTTCTAGGTATGGGGATAGAGTGAGAGAGCTATGAATCACTGAATAAGCTGTACAGATAGTGTGTGACATCATAAAAGTGAAAAACAGTTATCATCAGATTACCCAAAACCAGATCTGTTGAGGTTGCTTTGACATCACAAACACCATGTTCAGAGTTTTCATCATGACTTTTTTCCCTGATTTTATTAGGCCCCTTTCACATCTATGTGTTGGTGCATTTACCGGCATTTGCTGGCCTGCGCTAGCGCAAATGCAAGCGCAGGTGCATTTTCATGCAAACGCAAGCATGCACATCAGCGCATAGATGCACAGCTCCTGCACTCATCTGTGCTCAGTGCCCCATTACCTTCTATGGCCGAGCACAGGAGCCAACATCCCCAAATCGCGAGTGGGACTGTGCTCACATCACCGCGCATGCCCTTAGTCAGACGCACCCAGAAACGTTTAAAGCAATGTTTGCGATTATGTCTGACTAAGCTTGCGCGGTGAAGTCAGCACAGTCACACTCGCACCTCGGGGATGTCGGTTCCTGCGCTTGGCTGTGCTCGGCCATAGAGGGCAATGGGGGCACCAAGCACAGACGAGGAGCTGTGCATCTATGCGCTGATGTGCTTGCCTGCGTTTGCACGAAAATGCACCTGCATTTGCGCTAGCGCAGGCCAGCACATGCAGGTAAATGCACCAACGCATAGATGTGAAAGGAGCCTATCAGTTTTTATTAGTGACTTTCTTCTATATAAAAAAATAAAATAAAATCTTGCAAAGCTTTTCCTACCATTTACATGTTAAAAATTGACAGCACATGGACTACACACGGATATCAGTGATTTCTCTCAGACTCATAGACTTGTACGGGTAATTTGGATAATTTACTTGAGCAGAAACAGACATCACTCATTTTTTTTGTGGACACAGGGTATGCACAAAAACATGGATAAGTCATATTGTCAAGATAGAGGAAATCGGCAGTAGTCAGATAAATGCACTCACCATTGTATGCAGAAATATACTCAGGGCGGCTTCACATTAGTGTTCTTTAGGATCTGTGTGGATCCATCACAAACTGGATGCACACTGATCAGTTTTCATCCTCATTGACTTTCAATGGGGATGGAAACACCTGAGTGTGCATCCAGATGTCACAGATCCGTGTGGATCCGCGGCAAAACATATTTTTCACGGAGACCAAATCTGCATCGAGATACATTTTTGGTCTCCATGAAAAGAAACGTGAAGCAGTGGATCCACACGAATCTATGGCTTCACGTGTGCAATTAGAACGGTGCCTAAGGGCACGGACACAGCTGGACCACATGGATCCTGGTGGATTCGTACTTTTGGACTGTGATCACAGAATGTGCATGCGCAGGACAGGCGCAGGACACAGTACTCAATGTTATGCCCCCTAGGGGGCGTGTCAATTAGCCTCTGACGAATCCCGGAAATATACTGTATCCAAATGGATTCTGCTGGCAGCATACTGTTTGTTTAGTGAGTGGGAATCTGTGGGCATGCAGGATATTCTTGCAAAAAACGATGCAAACAATGCCCAGACACCCGTGGCAGCAGGGCTTGTAATTGGTGCAAGAATTGGGTCAGCAAGCAGATATAAGAGGTAATATTGTTTTTTTTGCTATTACAGGTTTTTGCATATTGCCACACCCTTTATAATTACATGCCCTTTGGACAAGGCCTTTTTATGCTTATCGATCACCGCCAGGTGTTAAATTGGTAACACTATATGGTATATGGTGCACATAGATGTTATTGTATTCTTAATATAACTGTGCCAGCCATTGATGATTTACGACTGTTATATTCCCCGCTGTTGTTTGTCCCATGAGCCCCCTTGTTTTTAAGTGTTTTTAACCGCCCACCTGCACATGTACACCGCATAAAAATAACATTTATCTTCACTTTTGTACACTAATTCATGGTGTTGCTCCCTTTGTGCCTTGTCTTCTCTTGTTTACACCTTAGTGTTTTATACATTTCTTTTTAGAGCATTTGGTGTGATTGTACTTAGTTTCATAGTCTTTAAGGTTGAAGGAAGACTTTAAGTTCATTAAGTTCAACCCATAGCCTAACATGTTGATCCAGAGGAAGGCAAAAACCCATTGTCACGTGCAGTCCACGTGAATCCTTTGGCACATTTAGTGTTAAGTTGCAGTTGCTCATCTTTTGCTGCGTGAGGCGGCTCCAGGCTGATGCTCTAAGCGTGTCAGCTGACTTAGATGACCATGCCCCTGGCCTTTAAATAACCTCCTCTTCCTCTAGCTGATGAAGTTCTTTTCTACCAGGACCCTGTGCAGTCAGGAAGTGCTCGTGCTACTGCAGTTTCTATCTGTGGAGTTGAGGTTCTTGACCCAGTACTTGTTAGGAGCATAGGGCTAGGCTGGCGACTCAGACCTCCTCACTTTCAAAGGTACCTCTGAAGCAGGGTGAGCCATAGACCCAAGTCTAAGGGTCAGACTAGTTCCCAAGAACACCTTAGTCCATCTTGCTTCCTGTTTTCCCTGCCCATGTGACACCTATTAAACTCTTTATTAGGGGAAAAATTCCTTCGAGACTCAATGTACGGCCATCAGGCTTGTTCACTGGATTAACGCCCGGTCGCGGAACCTAGTACACATGACATATTATTTCAGCACAAATCAAATTTTATGCAAAAATTATAAATTCTGATTTCAAAACCTTCACTCATCTTTACACGTCTTGGGCAAAAAAATGCAACTTTTCTTTAAGACCATTCCATAAATCTCTTCAATGTAATAGAGTAGGCACCGGTCTGCTCACATCTGTCTTCAGTGAGGCTTACAAGCTCTATTTCCTATCCTAAACTCTTACATTTTAAAGCCAATCTTAAAGCAATCTAATAAACTTATCAGAATGTTTCTGGAAAAAATATCTGTTTATTGTCCAAATATATTTTCCTGGAAGGTATAATTGAGAGCACCTGGGCCCTAATGAAAAATCCAACCTATTACGGTATATGGCATTTCGAAAACTTTCTTCTTTTCTTACAAGGAGGCATGTTGACTCCTCTCAAGCACCAGGGTGACCTCTGCTCTCTCAATGGTTTCACCCCTGACCTTTTCCATTATAAAACACTTGATGTCCTTCATATTTAAAAAATGACCTAGTTGTTGTAAAGCTTCATTGATTATTGATACTTTCCAATAGTCCCAGACATCCCAATGATAGACTTTGCCTCTATTTGTTTTCCTTGTACATTTCTTAGCTGCCTGTGACTTGTTCCCAGAGAGGCAGTCCATCATTTAGAGAGTTAGTTGAAAGTTCAGATGTCATTCCTCCACCCCCCACACTTTCCACAGGCGTATATTTAGAAAGGACATTGTATGACATTATATGGCCGTCAGCGATAATCTTTAACTGCCCTATTGCCAATATCCTGACATACAAATGGGAGCACATTATTGACTTGCAGAACTAATGGAACACATGGAAAAACAATAGGCGGCTGGAGGATACTGGTACAGTTTACCCTAAACACAGGGACCACCCAAGTGGAAGTCTGAGCACATAGTTTTCCTATAAATAACTCCAAGTTGGCTTATTTCCTACGATAGTGAGTGAGAAAGGGATGTGCCATCATCGTAGTCACTGAATATCATACAGTGGTCAGTCATATATTTGTATTGGTCATGTCATAACTATGCAAACCTAAATCCATCAATGTGTCACTTTATATATATACTGTATCTATATCTATATCTATATCTATATATATATATATATGTGTATATATATATATATATATATATATATATACTAGAAAAAGAGAAAAAAGGAGAAACAAAAACTGCACAGCACTCACAGACAATGTGAACTGGTGCCAGCAGGGATGCTGGGTTAAACTACTAGAAAAAAACCTTGCAGCACTCAGCTACTACCAGTGATGTACATATGCTGACAAGCTATATATATATGAGAAAAAATTTAAAAACTTACATTTTTTTCAAAAAACTCAAAATTCTTATTAGTTTTTATTTCTGAAGTTCTTAGTACACACATTGGCCAATGTCTGCTTGCTCGTCGACTGCGACAAAGTGACTTCAGGTCCGATGAGTCCTAACGCTGACACCCAAGTCCTCCTTGTCCACCCTACCCCACTACTAAGTGGGCGGACACCATCTAGACCCTAGATCACCAGTAGGCAATGAGGGTGCAAATTGCAGTAATGGAGCCAGCCACTCCACACGATACAAAAGAGAAAAAAAACTGCACAGCACTCACAGACAATGTGAACTGGTGCCAGCAGGGATGCTGGGTTAAACTACTAGAAAAAAACCTTGCAGCACTCAGCTACTACCAGTTTTCTCTTTTTCTCTCTTATATATATATCTATATATATATATAGTTATATACAGTATACATATAGATATAGATATAAACTGAAAAAAACTGCACAGCACTAAAGATATAGTGTGAACTGATGTAAACTGCGATGCTGGAAGAAACAACTAGAAAAAATTCACTGCAGCACTCAGTTACTACCAAATACGTACTCATGATAACAAGCGGTTTATATATGAGGAAAAAATGTAAAAAGTTAAGTTTTTTTCAAAAAACGCAATATTCACATCTTTTTATTTACTAAGGTTCTTGGTACATATATTGACTAATATCTGTTTGCTCATCAACCACTCCACGGTGACCCCAGATCTGATGAGTCCTACGCTGACATCCCTGTCCTCCTTGTCACTCCCTATCCCACATCTAAGTGGGTGGACACCATCTCAATCACAGACCACCTGGGGGCAATGAGCTGTTCTCCTTCAGTGTTGGTGCAGTAGATCCCGACCCTATTCTGGGTGGATGGCTACCGCAGGATGGGTGGTGAGGTGGTGAGAGGCCTAAAGGGGAAGGGGTAGGATATGTACAAAACAGACTATGATTTTAAAACTGATTCTTGTTGCTTGCGGTATGGAAGCCCAGTGTTTCCACATCAGTGGGGAGCATTGTGCAGCAATTGTAAAACTGTACGTAACCCTATGTTTTTTGCAACATTCAAGATGTGCCTGACAAGATTTTGTAAGTAAACTGTTTTTAAGAAGCATTATAGACTCTAAGCATGCTTTAATCCTTGATAAGGGGGACTGTAATAATAATAATAATAAAAATTTATTTGTATAGCGCCAACATATTCCACAGCGCTCTACAGTGCAATGGTACGTATAAGAAAAATATACAATACAGAATGGTAGGTAATACAGAACAGTAGTTACATACAATAAACATAGAATCAATGTAAGAAGTACAATAAAAAGGCAAAAAATAAAGGTGATCCTGCTCGAAGGAGCTTACAATCTAAGACGGGATGGGAACACAAAGTACCGGGGCTTATAACAATGAATGTCTTATGTCTAAATGACTACTGTTAGGGAGAAGGATAGGCCGCCCTGAAGAGGTGCGTTTTTAGGGAGCGTTTGAAGCTATGCAAGTTGTGGATGGTCCTAATTTCTTGAGGTAGAGCATTCCAGAGGATTGGTGCAGCTCTAGAGAAGTCTTGGCGTCGGGAATGGGAGGTTCAGATTAATGCTGATGTTAGTCTGAGGTCACATTCAGAGCAAAGGGGACGGGTGGGGTGATAGACAGAGATGAGGGTAGAGAGGTAAGGAGGTGCTGACTGGCACAGAGCAGAAACATCTGAGTAACGGTTTGCTAGATATGTGATCCTGGCTGCTTCATTGGGGATAGACTGGAGAGGGGAAAGCTTACTGTGGGGGAGGCCAGCTAATAAAGAATTACAGTAGTCAAGGCGGGAATGAATCAGGGCCAGGGTGAGGGTTTTAGTTGTTTCCATGGTGAGGAAAGGGCGAATTCTGGAGATATTTTTCAGGTGCAAGCGACAGGAGAAGGTGAGAGATTGTATATATATGGTGTGAAGGAAAGATCAGTGTCCAACATAACACCCAGACAGCGAGCCTGCTGACTAGGCGTTATCGTGGTGCCGAACACCGAGAGAGAGATGTCAGGTTTAGGGAGGTTGGCAGAGGGTAGGAGCAGAAGAAGTTCAGTTTTGTAAAGGTTGAGTTTCAGATAGAGAGCGGACATGATATTGGAGACTGCGGTTAGACAGTCATTGGTGTTCTGTAGTAGAGCAGGAGTAAGGTTAGGGGAGGAAGTGTATAGTTGTGTGTCATCAGCATAAAGATGGTACTGGAAGCCAAATCTGCTGATGGTCTGTTCGATCGGGGCTGTGTAGAGTGAGAAGAGAAGAGGTCCAAGGACTGAACCCTGAGGGACCCCAGTAGTGAGGAAGTGGAGCCAGAGAATGATACACTGAAAGAGCGGTCAGAAAGTTAGGAAGAGAACCAGGAGAGAGCAGTGCCCTTGATGCCAATGGAGTGCAGCATAGAGAGTAGGAGATGGTGGTCAACAGTGTCAAAAGATGCAGAGAGGTCAAGAAGGATAAGAAGGTCATTGGTAATTATGACTTCAGCATCAAGAGCCAACCATAGCCAGCTCATCATGACCTAGGCTACTCTGCAGCAGAGGCCCTACCTCATCCACAATGACTACTGGGGCCCCCAACCCTAGTAACTCACACCACAACACTCATTTGAGTGCCTATAAAGATAAGTCCATAAGAAGAATATGGAGTTATAACATGTTATGGCTAATACTAATGTCTTAAGGTACAGTCACACGTGACAATATTGCTAGGCAATTTCACTGGCAATTTGCTGGTTGCAGTGAAATCATGGACACATTGTTCCATTTGTACACGGCAACAAAGTAGAACAATGTGTCCATGGTTTCACTGCAACCAGCAAATTGCGAGTAAAATTGCCTAGCAATATTGTCGCGTGTCATGGTACCTTAAGAGTCAAAAAGCGTCAACGGTTCCTATGCTGACATATTAAAGTATGCAAAATAAAAGGAAAAATATTTTGGAAAATACCCAAAGTCTGATCGGAAATTCTTCTTATGGACGTATTTCTAATTGCCTAGCCAATGGGCACTTGATCAGGACTGGGATCCAGCGTGGCTCAACCAGAGATTATGTGATGCACCTGTGGTATGGGGACTCTCTGCTGTGGTAGGGATGTCACTGATGGCCTGCCAAGATCCGTGGCCCTGGTGGTCTGCTTTCAAAAAAGGGAAAATTTGAAAACAATAAAGTATAAAGTTCTTGTGACGCCACCTGCTGATTCAGGTGAATGGACACCAGCGCCGCTTCAGACCTCTGGGAGGCGATGGTACTGCAGCTCATGATTTAACCGGCCCGGGTAGTCGCAGAAGGCTGCAAGGTCTCTCAGAGACTCCCATGGTATGCCTTCTATAGTCAGTCCCGTGTCCTGCTGCTGATCCCTGTTCTTGCACTACCCCTTACTACCAGGCCCGTTGGGGGTACTGATGAGTTCCCAACTTCCCAGCTCTTTAAAAGGGGGTCCTCAACCTTTAGGTGGGCGATCCTGGTGTTGCGATTCTGTATGGACAGGTTGCCGGGGCCGGTATACTGACCTACGACGGCCGGTATTGGCGGCTCAGGGGCTAGACTCCCTGCACCGCGTCCTCGGAGCCAGCTCCCCATGGTGGACTAGGGTTCCCCCCGGAGTATAGGCGATCCGGTATGGGGGTTCCCTCTCTGTTTTCCTGGGCTGCCTGTTCCTCTCTCAGGCCCCCTCTCTCGGAGTCCCCTTTTCTCACTCAGGGCTCCCTTTCCTTCTTCTCCTTAGGGCAAACCAACCATTCGCCTAGGCTTGTGTGTGGGAGTGCTGGGGTGGGAGCCTCCTACAAACCTTGCATTCCCACTGTGACAAGGATAACCGCATACTCTTTTATGGGTGCAGTACCCCAACTGTGATGTCTGACCAGTGGGGCGCCACATATGCGGTGAGCGTATCTTTTTTATTTGCCTATTAAGATGTCGAGTTCGGGTGAGGGACGGTCCATTCCTTACAATCCATACTTTGAAAGTTAAATATACAGTGGGTACGGAAAGTATTCAGACCCCTTTAAATATGTCACTCTTTGTTTCATTGCAGCCATTTGGTAAATTCAAAAAAGTTCATTTGTTTCTCATTAATGTACACCATCTAGACTGAAAAAAAAAACTGAAATGTAGAAATTTTTGCAAATTTATTATAAAAGAAAAACTGAAATATCACATGGTCATAAGTATTCAGACCCTTTGCTCAGTATGGAGTAGAAGAACTCTTTTGAGCTAGTACAGCCATGAGTCTTCTTGTGAATGATGCAACAAGTTTTTCACCCCCGGATTTGGGGTCCTCTGCCATTCTTCATTGCAGGTCCTCTCCAGTTCCGTCAGGTTGGATGGTGAATGTTGTTGGACAGCCATTTTCCGGTCTCTCCAGAAAAGCTCAATTGAGTTTAGGTCATGGTTCTGGCTGGGCCAGACAAGAATGGTCCCAGAGTTGTTATGATGCCACACCTTTGCTATTATATGTGTGCTTAGGGTGATTGTCTTGTTGGAAGGTGAACCTTCGGCCAAGTCTGAGGTCCACATCCCTCTGGAAGAGGTTTTCATCCAGGATATCTCTGTACTTGGCCACATTCATAGTTCCTTATATTGCAAACAGTCGTCCTGTCCCTGCAGCTAGAAAACACCCCCATAGCATGATGCTGCCACCACCACCATGTTTCACTGTAGGGATTGTAGTGGCAGGTGATAAGCAGTGCCTGGTTTTCTCCACACATACCACTTAGAATTATCACCAAAAAGTTCTATCTTCATCTCATCAGACCGTAGAATCTTATTTCTCATAGTCTGGGTGTCCTGTATGTGTTTTTTTAAAACTTTTTGCGGGCTTTCATATGTCTTGTACTGAGGAGAGGCTTCCATCGAGCCACTCTGCCATAAAGGCCCGACTGTTGGACGGCTGCAGTTGACTTTGAGGAATTTTCTCCCATCTCCCTACTGCATCTCTGGAGCTCAGCCACAGTGATCTTGGGGCTCTCCTTTACCTCTCACCAAGGTTCTTGTCCCATGATTGCTCAGTTTGGCTGAACGACCAGATTTAGGAAGAATTCTGGTGGTCCCAAACTTCTTCCATTTAAGGATTATGGAGACCACTGTGCTCTTAGGAACTTTGAGTACTGCAGAAATGTTTTAGTTCAATCTCTTTTTATTAAGAAGACCATTAAGACATACATGCAAAGAGATGCGTATTGAATCCAGATTATAATACCAAAAGCAGGGGTGTAACCAGAGTCTGGCGGGCCCCAGTATGAAATTTAGACCTGCCCCCCACCTCCCTCTTGCGCGCACATGTTGGTCAGATGAATGGGCCTCATGTAATGTTTTAAATCCTCTAAAGACTCACAAATTGACCCATCTCCCCCTTAATTATGCATTAATGTCCTTCATCATGTTATATATGGTCCTCCTCCTGGAATATGGCCCTTATTGTTGTATAGATGTCCGCATCCTGGTTTTTTATGGTCCTCAATCTCCCGTCACCATAGTCCTCTATTATAATTCATCCCATAGTCCTCCATTCATAAGTTAGCCCCCATAGTCATTCAATTATTATAATAAACCCTCATTATCCTCCATATTATATAATGTAACCTCACATCCCTCCATATATCATAATGCAGCCTCATAGCCTCTTCGTATAGCATAATACAGCCTCATAGCCTCTTCATATGGTATTATATAGCCTCATAGCCTCTCCATATAGTATAATACAGCCTCATAGCCTCTCCATATATCATAATGCAGCCTCATAGCCTCTTTGTATAGCATAATACAGCCTCATAGCTTCTCCATAGAGTATAATACAGCCTCATAGCCTCTCCATATAGTATAATACAGCTTCATGGTCTCTCCATATGGTATAATACAGCTTCATAGCCTCTCCATATGGTATAATACAGCGTCATAGTCTCTCCATACGGTATAAAAAAGCCTCATAGCCTCTCCATATAGTATAATATAGCCTCATAGCCTCTCCATATAGTATAACATAGCCTCATAACCTCTCCCTGACACACAGAGCCTGTGCTGCTGCGCCTTCACATGGATGTGTGTCCTTGGGGATGCACATCCATGTGAAGCAGGAGCTGAGATCGCAGTCGCAAGGAACGGCTGAAGGCCCCCTACAGGTCCGACAGCTGCGACTGCTGCGACCGCGTTACGCCACTGACCAAAAGATAAAATAGACAGTCCAGCTAGGACCTGGAAGTAGAAAATTGACAAGTAAATCAGTAATAACTCTAAAAAGGTAGCAAGTAGCAACACGTCCTTGAAGGCCCTATGGGCCTAGTGCAGGAGTCAAGCTCTGGTGCATATTGTGCCCGTCTTCATGTCAGCACTCTAGAAAAGAAAGAAGTCTCTGCCAGGTGCCAGAGGGACAGTCTGAAAAATATATAACAAGCGGGGTAAAACATCCATCTTAATGACGTTCCTCCAGGATATTTTGATACGTCGATAGGAGACTAACAAAGCCTCAATATTTGACAACAAGGATTGATAATTCAGTCGAAGGAGGGTGGAAGGATCCGAGGATACGTACACCCCTAGATACTTAATAGCCTCCGTCTTCCATTTAAAGGGAAAATTCTAAATCATACAACAGACATCCCGCTGAGACAAGAAGATACCCATAGCTTCGGATTTGGACCAGTTAACCTTAAAATTACTCACGGAGCCGAACCTGTCAAACTACTGCAAGATAGATGGAATAGATATGTGGGGTTGGGAGACATACAACAAGAGGTCATCTGCGAATAGAACTGTTTTATGATGAACCTGCCCTATCTTAATCCTGTGAATGTCAGGGTTGTTTCTAATGGCTACAGCCAGATGTTCCATTACAATGACATAAAGTAGAGGGGATAGGGGGCATCCCTGCCGGGTCCCATTTTTAATTACGAATGGAGAGGAAAGGACACTCCAGATCCTTATTCTGGAGAGGATTCTGTGCAAAAATCTGGGGCACACGCTAAGCTGAATAAATGCCTCCCTTAGGAAACCCCAGTGGACTCTGTCAAAGGCCTTTTCAGTGTCCACAGACAACAAGCTGAGAGGAATCGAGTTTGCTCTGGTTTTAGCAACCAGCAGCAAAGTTCTAATTGTGTTGTCTCTCGCCTCTGCAGAAATTTGTTTGTGACCTTGGCTAGATCTGTGCCTTGCCTCAATTCTGTCTCTAAGTTCCTTGGGCGGTTCCTTTGACCTCATGATTCTCATTTGGTCTGACATGCACTGTAAGCTGTGAGGTCTGTGGTGATGCAACCCATGGCCGGGTGCATCACACAGGTGGTCGGTATATGGCTCTGTTCACATTTATCCGGTTTTACTGTGGGTTTGCTATGTTAAATCTACCCGGAACACAGGGAGTTAACAACTGAAAGTGAGTGCTGTAGACCTGACAGATTCATGAGCCTGATGAGCGGCCGTGAGCAAGGTGTGTTGATTGCATAGCAGCCCAGGTGGGTGTGTCAGTGTGGGTCTGGCAGCAATGATAAAGAGCTAGCCAGGTGTCTGTAAGATGGATTTGTCAGAGACGACAGACTGCAGAAAAAAGTCTGAGAGTAGACGACAGACTGCAGATCAGATTAGACTGCAGGGGAGTTCAGACTGCAGAGACCAGATGAGAGACAGACACAACAGAGACCAGAAAGACCAGACATGATCCTCTGAGGGAGAGGACGTGTCTCAGAGGAGTCCCGTCCACTTTGAGGGGGATGAGGCAGGATGCCTGGCTCTCCATGCCAGGAGATGCCGGTCCCTCTGAGCCGTATGAAGTCTGTTGCCAGACCGAGAGGTTAGTGGAGCACCTGGGTGTATGGGGGGGTCCTGGCTGAACTTGCAGGGGGCTCACTCTGTCCATGGTGGTGAGGCTGCCATCCGGGATCTCTGCCTGTGTTGGTAAGGCTTGGAAGCAGCTGGGCATCATGGGCAGGGTGAGGAGACCTTGGGGGATGCTTTGACTGCCCTGAAGCTCAGGTGGCTCACAACCTGGTCTGGGCCTAGAGGGCTGAAGTCCATGCTGGACTGTGCTGGTGTGTGTGGGCTGGGTCTCACAAGGCTGATGTTCATAGAAGTCCATGAGGGACAATGGATGTATGTGTGTGTGGGTCCTGTGAGGAGTCGGAGCCCACGGAGGCCAGGCGGCCGTAACCACCATAGGGACCGACTGGCAGGTCGTGTGAGTCCTGTTAAAGTATATGTGTTGGCTTAAGTAAAAGGGCCATGTATGATGTGGGGCCGTTTGGTCCGTGAGTGAATGAAAACAGAGCAGAAGCCTCTGAGGGGAGAGAAGACCAAGTCCTGTGAGAATGGAGCCATGAGGCCAGACGACAGGGGTTAATAGAGTACCGGGAAGAGGGGCTGACCCTGGAGGGGCTCACGAGGACGTGTTTGGTGCAGCTACTTGCCTGGAGGTCTGGCCCTGGTGATGGCAGACTTGGAAGTGGTTGGCAACCTGGAGACACGTGGAGTTCTTGGGGGCCTGTCTTGCCCTGGAGCTCCAGTGACTAAACCCGGGTCAGGGCCTGGTTCGGAGCAGCCGGAGCACTGTGTACAGGCTGGGAACAGTTAGCAGCCTGTGGGAAGGGACTGGACTCTCCAAAGGGGAATTAGGTCACAGAAGAGCCTGGCCATAGGGTAGATACAGTCGGGTGTGCATACGGGTGTGCTGACCAGGCCTGGATCCCTATGAGACGGTGTATTATTATTATTATTATTGTTAGGTATTTATATAGCGCTATTAGGATACATGGCGCTTTACATTTTCGAGGGTAGACAAAGACAAGTGGTCAAAGACGACCACAAACGAAGACAAACGATGACAAAGCCACAATTAATCATATGGGTACAATAGGGCCGGGGATCCTGTCCGCGAGGGCTCACAGTCTAGAGGGGGTGGGGAGGGAGAAAGAAGGAGGGGGAGAGGTGAGATGGTGCAGTGGATAGGTTCTCAGTGTGTGTTGTAGGCTTGTAGGAAGAGGTGGGTCTTTAGGTTTTTCTTGAAGGTTCCCAGTATCGGGGAGTGTCTGATGTGGTGGGGGAGGTAGTTCCAGAGTCTGGCAGAAGCACGAGAGAAGTCTTGTGTGCGGTTCTGGGAGGTGGAGATGCGGGGGGTTGAGAGAAGGAGTTCCTGAGAGGAGCGCAAGTTGCGTGAGGGGAGGTAGCGGGAGATTAGGTCGGAGATGTAGGGAGGGGACAGGTTGTGTATGGCCTTGTATGTCAGGGTTAGGGTTTTGAAGCGAGGGATGGGGAGCCAGTGGAGGGCTCGGCGGAAAGAAGAGGTGGGGGAGTAACGGGGAGATAGGTGGATGAGTCGGGCAGCAGAGTTGAGGATGACGCGGAGAGGTGCGAGGGAGGAGGCAGGGAGGCCGGTGAACAGGAGGTTGCAGTAGTCCAGGCAGGAGATGATGAGGGCGTGGACAAGTGTCTTGGCCGTGTTGTGGTCAAGGAAGGAACAGATACGGGCAATGTATTTTAGTTGGAGTCGACAGGCGGTGGCGAGAGCTTGAATGTTGGGCTTGAAGGAGAGGGAGTAGTCGAGGATTACCCCGAGGCACTTGGTATGGGGGAGGGGTGAGAGTGTGCAGTCATTGACAGTGATTGATAGGTCAGGAAGCGGGGCGGGGTTGTTCGGGGGAAAGACGATGAACTCGGTCTTGTCCATGTTGAGTTTTAGGAAGCGGGTAGAAAAGAAGGATGCGATGGCGGATAGGCAGTGAGGAATTGGAATTTTGGATAAAAGGGAGGAAATATCAGGGGCCAGACAGATAAAGTTGGGTGTCATCGGCGTAGAGGTGGTATTGGAGTCCATGTGACTCGATGAGGTTGCCTAGGCCGAGGGTGTAAATGAAGAAGAGTAATGGTCCCAGGACCGAGCCTTGGGGGACACCTACATAGAGGGGGTGGGGCGAGGAGGTGGTGTGGGAGTGGGTGATGCTGAATGTCCTGTCCTTTAGGTAGGAGGAGATCCAGGAGAGGGCAAGGTCAGTAATGCCAAGAGACTCAAGCATTTGGAGTAAGAGGGAGTGGTCAACAGTGTCAAAGGCAGCAGAGAGGTCAAGAAGGATGAGGACGGAATAGTGTCGTTTGCTCTTGGCGATCAGAAGGTCGTTAGTGACTTTGGTTAGGGCTGTTTCGGTGGTGTGGTGAGGTCGGAAACCGGATTGAAGGCGATCAAAGAGAGTACAGGAAGAGAGGTGGGAGGACAGTTTGGAATAGACGTGTTGTTCAAGAAGTGTTGAGGCAAACTGTTAGGAGAGATATGGGGCGATAGTGGGAGACTGTTGTAGGGTCAAGGGATGTTTTTTTTTAGGATGGGCGTGATTAGGGCATGTTTGAAGGGTGAGGGGAATGTGCCGGATTTGAGTGAAATGTTGAAGAGGTGTGTTAGAGCAGGGATGAGGACTGAGGTGAGGTTAGGGATGAGGTGGGAGGGGAGTGGATCAAGGGCGCATGTGGTGAGGTGTGATCATGCTAGGAGGGAGGAGAGGTGGTCCTCTGTCATGGGGGTGAAACTGCATTTGGGTGAGGAGGGATGGGCTGGAGGTGGGATAGGGCGGGGGGAGTGAGGGTCGAAGCTTTGTCTGAGTTTGTCAATTTTGTCTTTGAAGAAGGTGGCGAAGTCGTCGGTGGAGATGAGGGGTGAGGGAGGAGGTGCAGGGGGACGAAGTAAAGAGTTGAAGGTTTTAAAGAGTTGTTTGGGGTTGTGAGAGAGGGCGGTAATTAGGGAGGAGAAGTAGGCTTGTTTTGCGGAGTCAAGGGCAGTCTTGAAGGTATTGAGGGAACGTTTGTATAGGGCAAAGTGCTCTGCGGAGTGGGATTTCTTCTATTTCCGCTCGGCTGCCCTAGTCGTCCATCTGAGTTTATTGGTGAGGGTCGTGAGCCAGGGTTGTCGTTGTACTCATGTTGTGTGAAATGTGAGTGAAGCGGCCTGGTCGAGGGCTGTGGTGAGAGTGGAGTTGAAGAGGGAGGCGGCAGAGTCAGCGTCTTGAGAAGAGGCCAAGTCGGAGAGGGGGAGGAGGGATTCTGAGAGTGAACCGAAGTCTATGAGCTTAAGGTTTCTGCGGGGGTGGAGGAGTGTCCGGAGAGGGGGGAGTGTGGTGGGGGGGAGAGGGATGAGAATGTCAGTAGGTTGTGGTCGGAGTGGGTGAGGGTTGAGTATGTGAGGTCGGTGAGGAAGCAGAGACGGGTGAAGACTAGGTCAAGTGTGTAGCCACCAGTGTTTGTGGCGGAGGAGATCCATTGGGAGAGGCCGAAGGAGGAGGTGAGGGATAGGAGTCTGGAGGCAGCGGCTTTGGGGGTGTCGATGGAGATGTTGAAGACACCCATGACGATGGTGGGGATGTCGGAGGAGAGGAGGTGGAGAAGCCAGGTGGTGAAGTGGTCAAAGAAGGTAGAGGGGGATCCAGGGGGGCGGTAGACAACGGCCAGTTGGAGGTTGCAGGGGGAGTAGATGCGAACAGTGTGTGCCTCGAAGGAGGGGAGGGGGGGTGATGTAAGTAGGGAGAAGGAGCAGTCATTGGCTAGAAGTAGGCCAACACCTCCGCCACGGGTGCTGGTGGGGCGGGGAGTGTGGGAGAGCGTGAATACACCGTAGGAGAGGGCTGCCGGGGAGGTTGTGTCAGAGGGGGTAAGCCAGGTCTCTGTGAGGCCGAGGAAGGAGAGTTTTTTGGAGATGAAGAGGTCGTGGATAAGTGTGAGTTTGTTACGGACTGAGTGGGCGTTCCAGAGTGCGCCGGGTAAGGGGACAGGGAAGGCAGGGGTGGGGGGAATGGGTCGGAGGTTAAGGGGGTTACGAGGGTTGGTGATGGGTCGTCGGAGTGGGATGGAGGGGAATGAGGTGGGGTGGGCCAGGATTGGGGGAGATGTCACCAGAGAGTAGGAGGAGCAGGGAGAGGGTTAGGAGGTGGGAGCAGGGGAGCTTGCGTAGTGGGCGTGTACATCTAGAGATGGTGGGTTGAAAGTGGGGGAATAGTTCTGAGGATAGGGTGAGGTGGGTTGGGAGGATGGAGGGTGAGAGCAGAATTCCTTTGCACATTGGGGGGATGGGTGGGGGTAGTAGGAAGTGGAGAAAGATGGGAGTGAAGGTGAGGAGGAGCAGGAACATGGTGGGGGGGAAAGGGTGGGAGAGGTGGATGGGGTCAGAGGTAGCCGGGGATCTGGTGTGGTAAGGGCAAGTTCAAAATTATGGATGGGTAGCCGCGTTTGAGGTGCGGCCAAGTGATGAGATGCAGTCCGGGGGAGGAGGTGCAGTTCAGGGGTGAGGTGCAGTTCGGTGAAGAGATGACACAGTTGAGGCCATTGCGGCCAGGATGAGTTGGCGCAGGTGGAGCAGCCGAGGATTAAGTGGTACAGCCGTGGATGAGGTGATGCAGCCGGGGTGAAGTGAAGCAGCTGGGCTGGGGTGGAGCAGCCAGGGTGAGATGATGTAGCCCAGGAGGAGATGATGCCGCCAGGGGGTGAGCTGAAGCAGGCGGGGGATGAGATGAAGCTGCCGGAGGATGAGATGAAGCAGCCAGGGGATGAGACGAAGCAGCCAGGGGATGAGATGAAGCAGCCGGAGGATGAGATGAGGCAGCCGGAGGATGAGATGAGGCAGCCGGAGGATGAGATAAGGCAGCCGGAGGATGAGATGAGGCAGTCGGAGGATGAGCTGGAGCAGCCGGAGGATGAGCTGGAGCAGCCGGAGGATGAGATGAAGCAGCCGGAGGATGAGATGATGTAACCGGAGGATGAGATGATGCGATGATGCAGCCAGAGGATGAGGTGATGCAGCCAGAGGACGGGGTGGCGTAGCCGGTGGTGAGGTGGCACGGTCAGGGGTCGGAACCGGTCTGGCGTTGGATGTAGGAGCAAGATGATGGGATGTAGTCAGGATCAGATGTAGCCGGGGGTGAAGTGCAGCCAAGGGTCAAATGCAGCAAGGGGGTCCATATGGCAGAGGGGTCCGTGAGGCCGAGGGGCCTGTGCAGTAGGGCAAATGCAGCCGGGGTGTCAGTGAGGTAGCCAGGGTCAGTGAGGCAGCCGAGGTCGGTTGCAGCCAGAGGGTCCATGCGGCAGAGGGTTCACTGCAGCCAGGAGCGTCCGTGAAGCCGAGGGGGCCTGTGCGGTAGGACCAGTGCAGTCGGGCATCAGTGAGGCAGCCGGGGTCAGGTACAGCCAGAGGGGTCCATGCAGCAGAAGGGTCACTGTAGCCAGGGGCCGTGAGGCAGAGGGGTCAAAGCATCTAGGGGGACCGTGAGGTAGAGGGGTCCGTGCAGCTGGGGGGTCGGATGGGACCAGGTGGTCAGGGGCCCAAGGTCTTGGTGTAGGAGATGGGCACCTCTGACCAGTCAGCGGGCTGAGGCAGGCAGGGGCTTCAGGGGTGCTACTGCAGAGCGTGCAGTGTCACTGGTCCCCCGCACAGCCTACTGCCCCGTGCCACTGTGGAGGGACCCGAGGGTAGCGCTGCCAGCCCCACTGGGTCCACAGCTTAGTGGGCAGTGGTGGGCTCTGTGGGTAGTGCCATCTGTCCCCCGCCGCTGCCGCAGCTATGCAGCACCGTGGGGGGCCGGGCACCGTCACCGGAGCCCAGGAGTGGGGCTGGGCAGGCCACGGTCGGGGCCGCAGCGGTGGTGGGGAGAGGTGGAGGGCGGGGGCGGCAGCACCGCACTTACCGGTGGTGTCTGCGCCGGGCTGGCCGCACGTAGGTCCGGGCTGCTGCTGGGAGGAGCGCCCGCACAGCTTCTGCCGCCAGGACTTCAGGAAGGCCGCGGGAGCGGGCCGCGGCGGCGGTTCGGGCACTGACCCGTGCACTCTGTGTGTGTATCGGTACCGTAAGGTAACCGGGTGTAGAAGGAGATGTGCAATATAATTTATGTACTGTAGAATGTAATGTAGTGAGCTATGCATTCATGATGCAATGTGATATTGTTCGTACGGGAATGTGAGTGTATAATGTATTTATTCTGTATGTATGTGAGATGAGCAGTTTACACTTAATAATAATACATGGTTAAAAACATGTTTGGGTGTCATTCTAGGCTGTCAAGCGAACCCCCAGGAGTACGCTCACCTTACAGGTCTTATATAGGAAGGTGTGTGTCTTTCCATATCAAGTCTTATCAGATTAATTAAACACAGCTAGACTCAAATGAGGGAATAGAACCCTCTTAAGGAGGATTACAAAGAAATGGAGAGCATGTAACTTAAATATGAGTGTCTGAGCAAAGGGGCTGAATAGTTACGACCATGTGATATTTCAGTTTTTCTCTTTTAATACATTTGCAAAAATGTGTGCATTTCTGTTTTTTTTCAGTCAAGATGGGGTGCAGGGTGCACATTCATAAGAAAAAAAATTAATGCAATGAAACTAAGAGTGAAAAATTGGAAGAGGTCTGAATACGGTACTTTCCGTACCCACTGTATTTGAATTCAGCCTAATAGTCTATGCAGGACAGATGTAAGGCTAGGGTCACACATGCGGCATGTATTTTAAATCCTGATCCGGTTTTGAGCTTTCAAAAAGCTCAAAACCGGATCAGGAAACGCTCCTCATAGGAGCCCATTATGGTAACTGGATTGCTTTACATGCATCCGGTTACCGGCTCCGGATGTGCAGCCTGCGTGAAAAATCATGCAGGCTGCAGTTTTTGGAGCGCTTCTGTGATCTGCAATGCGGTAACCGCATTGCTCAGGATGTGTAATCCGGAGCAACGCGGTTACCGTCTACTTTGTTCATCCCTGCTGCTGCAGGGATGAACAAAGTGGTAACTGTTTAATAAAAAATTAAATATTAATATTAGTTGTGTGCAACATGTCTCTAGGGGGTGCCCCCCCCCCTAGAGACATGCTGCTCTGTGGGCATGTCATGGGTTAATAACCCATTTACAGTAAGCCGGCTATTGTCGGCTTTCTACAATTTTATCAATGAAGCCGCGGCTCCCCTGACAGTTGCGCAGATACTGTACATAATGTACGCATAGTATCTGCCGCTGTCCAAGGTCCTGTAGGCATTTACATTAGATCTATGGGCAGCGCACCACCATAGATCTAATGTAAATGCCTACAGGACCTCGGACAGCGGCAGATACTATACGTACATTACGCATAGTATATGTGCAACTGTCAGGGGAGCCGCGGCTTCCTTGATAAAATTGTACAAACCCGACAATAGCCGGTTTACTGTAAATGGGTTATTAACCCCTGACATGACAACAGGAGTGGGCAACATGTCTCTAGGGGGGGTGGGCACCTCCTAGAGACATGTTGCACACAATTAATATTAATATTTCATGTTTTATTAAACAGTTACCACTTTGTTCATCCCTGCGGCAGCAGGGATGAACAAAGTAGACGGTAACAGCATTGCTCCGGATTACACATCCGGAGCAATCCGGTTACCAGATTGCGGTTTTCTGCACATATTTTTCCTTAAAAATGTGTGTGAAGGCAATTGCATCTGGATCTGGAGGCGGCAACCGCATTTGCCTTTGAAAGTGTGACCCCAGCCTAAGTAATTATCTGTGGATTATTTTAGCAGTAATACATAGTCTATAATAAAAGCTTCATTTTATGAGTAGCAAATATCATAGTTATCTGCAAACAGAATAAACTTAATGCGTGAAGTCAGAACGATTTTGTCACTAGGTAATAAATTCTGGTCAGCATTTCATGTTTTCATTGAGGACATCCGCTAACAACGCTCACTGGGAAAGCTTCATTCATTAGCTGCCCAGTTTTGACCTCTCATGGGAGCAGCCATATCTGTTGTTACACAGTCTGGAAAAAGAATAACTGCAGCTCCCCAAGGTTATCAATTTTACACATTCAAATATGAGATCAAGCAACTCACTTTCCACAAGAGTAACCACGAAGACAGGGATTCTTTCTAGCATAATGTCTTATTTTATCATCATACTGTTTCAGCTTTGTTTGTCAAGTGTTTGACCTGGATTCCCAACTGTGTTACATTGTGCAGTGATTATCTCTGGGGTTTAGACATTACATGCAGAATTAAGCTCACAATATTGATGATGAAGGGATGAGTGGGCTGTAGATGTGGTCATTCTTGCCTATAGAAACCTTGTTAACTTCTATTGTCTTGTGTGACCAAGTAATATTTAATATTGATGTCAAAATGGATGATAGAGTTATTAGTATTCGAAGAATACCCTATTTAGGCAGAATGGTGGTCCTGCAGTGCTGGGGTTCTGAGTTGAAATCCCACCAAGAACAGCATTTGTAATGCCTTGTATGTTTTCTCCGTATTTGTTTGTGTTGTCTTGGTCCTCAGTTTACTGTTGACACACCCCGTGGGGGCCCGTAGGTTACTCGAAGCCGGGCCTGATGAGGTCGTCAGGGCTAGAGGATGTCATGGTAGCGTGACCCAGTCCGGAGAGGTCAACAAAAGGGGAGGCAAAGTAGTGTTCATGCACTAGGGGGCTGTGTAGGGATTTTAAGGGTAGTTGTCATGACGCTACCTGTGATATTCAGCTATTAATGGCTGACGCTGCGGTCTGGGACCTCTGGGGGTGATGGGATGGCAGCTGTGGTGGTTTCGCTCTCCACGGGCGGAGCAGTTCCACGGGGCAGCTGGTGTGGTGTTATTGGTGGTGGAGGGCCAGCAGGGCTGATCTGACCGGAGGGAGGGATTGGAGCGTCTCCCAGGCAGGTCCCTGTTAGCCTGCATAGCCTATCAGTCTACTGGTTCTCAGGCGGGAAATGAACAGTCTCACACACAGTTCTGAGTTACAAACCCAGTTTACTTAGCTTTCACTCTGCTAGCACCACAGGGTACAGTTTTGGTTCAGTCGTGGTCCGGATAGTCCTCAGAAACCAGGATAGCTTGATCAAGACACCCCCTTTATGTTACTTCCTTATCATGTTGTTCTCTCTCTCAGAGCTGCCTGTTTGCTTAACTCCTGCTCAAACCTCTGCACACAGTGCCCCAAGCCAGCAGCCACAGGTCCTCTCGGGAGACCGGCCATGTCACCTGATCCTAGTAAGGCTACCTTCTCAGCAGATGTGTCGGGAGTTGGCCACAGCTCCTCTAGATCTAGAGGCCTCCGGTTCTGTGGTTGGAGCGTAGAGTCTCCTTGCCACCTTCGGGGCCGGTCCCCTGGATCTCAACCAGCCAGTCCACCTTCACTTCAGATTTGGGTGCACAGGTGGATTGCTCACTACCTGTGCCCTTAGGGCTCCCTCTGTCCCTCTGCAGTCTGCTGTTCTGGGACCCAGGATGAGCCTCATCTCCGCTCAAGTCCTCCGGGTCCTTCTCCTTTTGACTTCTCCCACATTCTGCCTCCTACTTCCTGTCTTTTTTTTCTTTTCTACTTCCTGACTCCTTCTCTACTAACTTCCCACCCTCCACCTTTCTCCCCGCCGTCCCACGGACTACCTTGGCCCTCTCTCTCTCAGGTTCGCTCGCTGTCCCTGGGACCGGGTGTATTGAGTGCTTTTCTGGGTGTCTGGACTTATCATCTCAATTACTGAGAACAGGAATACCACACCAGCGAAGTGCAGTACCGCTCTGTGGTGACCAGACCGCAGGGGCTCCACACTGTCTCCAGAGTGTCGTATCCAGGTTAGACCTTTGTGGTATCAGGGATGAGAAGGTCTTGGCCATTAGCAGATTGCAGGTCCTCTTTGGATTCCACTTGGCGATTAATATGAAAAGAGCAGATTTATTTTCATTTGGTATTGAAAAGGTTGAGTTCCATTTTGATTCTGTTGAGATTCCATCTAGCTCTCATATCAGCACTCTACTGCCATTCTCTTTCATTATTTAAACTCACTCCTTACTCAATGTGCCAGTTATAGTTCTTCTATGCTGACCTCACAGGAGAAGGTGTCCTTGTGGAAGCAGTAGAGTTCTATTTGTTGTTTTATCTCCGCTAGATTGTATCTCTCCCTGTGTTGTCTTAATGTAGTAGTAAGACTAGTATCATGCCGTACAATTCAGTAGCCAGGGCAAGCCCAGCGTCAGCCAGGGCCTAGGCATGTGATCATACACAGGGAGAAGGACACATCTAGGGACTATAGTGAGTGCAGGGTTCAGCCTCAGATAAGTGTTTAGAAGTCACCACCATCCCCTTTCCCTATAATCAAGGCCCTCTTTTAAAATTTCCCTGGCTTTCCCTTTCTTTGCGCCACACACCGGGCTTCTCTTTGCTCTGTCGTAACATTTCATCCCACATTCCAAAGAAATACTGATAGGGAACCTAAGTTGTAAGCCTCAATGGATACAGTGAAAATCTCCTCTGTAAAGTGTTGGAGAATTAATGGCTCCATATAAGTGAGGAAAATAAATTACATAATTCTTACCCCCTGTCCCCAAATTCTTCCACCATTAATTGTTATTTATTTTTACACAAAGCTCTATAAAAATAATACTGCTCTTGCGAAGGACGACCACTTCATCATCTGTTTAATCAATTTTATGCTTATTTCCTCAATTTTTATAAAGAAGAATGGAATATAAATTAGAGATTGATGGGTAAGTGCATATAGCATCTTTATGATGCCCTGCGATGCCTACATCACTTTTGAAGTAGAAGACACTTAAGGAAAATGCCAATGGTGTTTTTTGTGAAACATGTTCCTTGTTGTCTTTGTCGATGTTTTTGTGACAGCTTTGCTGTTGACATCTATTGTTTTCCATTTCTATGCATAATATGGTTGCGACTTCCAAGCTGAAGGTATCAAGAAAACTACCAGGTGAACGTCTTTTCAAGATGGATATATGTCAGAATCTGCCTAAAAAAGGCACTGCATATACCTTCAAAAATATTATATATATATCTAATATATAATTGCCGTAGGCACGTCCGTGTCGGACCCCGAAGACGCCGTGGCTTTGTCACTATGTGACGTCACCACGTGCGAGGCATTGCCCGCGTAGCGGGCATTGCGACCCCTCGCCGCTGTCATCCCGCTCCGGAGCAGCTGCTGTCAGCACATGCTGACACAGTGTTCCGGAGCCTGTGCCCCTGTGCCCCTGTCATCCCGCTCCGGAGCAGCTGCTGTCAGCACATGCTGACACAGTGCTCCGGAGCCTGTGCCCCTGTGCCCCTGTGATCCCGCTCCGGAGCAGCTGCTGTCAGCACATGCTGACACAGTGCTCCGGATCCTGTGCCCCTGTGCCCCTGTGATCCCGCTCCGGAGCAGCTGCTGTCAGCACATGCTGACACAGTGCTCCGGAGCCTGTGCCCCTGTGCCCCTGTCATCCCGCTCCGGAGCAGCTGCTGTCAGCACATGCTGACACAGTGCTCCGGAGCCTGTGCCCCTGTGCCCCTGTGCCCTTGTGCCCCTGTGCCCCTGTGCCCCTGTGCCCCTGTGCCTGTCATACTTACCACCAGATCGCACCCGCCTCCGTCTTCCTGCATGTTCCTCTGTCCTCCGTCTTCCGCCCGCTATCTTCTATGTCGCCGCCCCGTACATATTGAAACCAAGATGGCGGCCGGGAAGTATCACGAGAGTTCCCGGCCGCCATCTTGGTTTCGCCCTGTTCACAGTGGCGACATGCAAGATGGCGATGGAAGTCAGTATTTCGCCGCCACTTTGCCCCCCCCCCGGCCTCCACTGACCACTCTGCTCCCCGGCCTCTGCTGACCACTCTGTCCCCCTTGATCTCCGCTGACCACTTTGCCCCCTGGCCGCCGCTGACCACTCTGCCCCCCCTTCCCTCCACTGACCACTCTGCCCCCCCTTCCCTCCACTGACCACTCTGCCCCCCACCCTCAGCTGACCACTCTGCCCCCCACTGCCCTCCGCTGACCACTCTGCCCCCCCAGCCTCCGCTGATCACCCTGCCCCCCGACCTTCGCTGACCACTCTGCCCCCCCCCTTGGGCCTACGCTGACCACTCTGTCCCCCCCGTTCTCTGCTGACCACTCTGCCTTCCGTCCTCCGCTGATAAACTCTGCCCTCAGTCCTCCGCTGACCACTCTGCCCTCCGTCCTCCGCTGACCACTGAGCCACCGTACAGTGCTGACCACTGAGCCACCGTACAGTGCTGACCACTGAGCCACCGTACAGTGCTGACCATTGAGCCACCGTACAGTGCTGACCACTGAACCACCGTACAGTGCTGACCACTGAGCCACCGTACAGTGCTGACCACTGAGCCACCATATACAGTGCTAACCACTGAGCCACCATATACAGTGCTAACCACTGAGCCACCATATACAGTGCTAACCACTGAGCCACTGTACAGTGCTGACCACTGAGCCACCGTACAGTGCTGACCACTGAGCCACCGTACAGTGCTGACCACTGAACCACCGTACAGTGCTGACCACTGAGCCACCGTACAGTGCTGACCACTGAGCCACCATATACAGTGCTAACCACTGAGCCACCATATACAGTGCTAACCACTGAGCCACCATATACAGTGCTAACCACTGAGCCACTGTACAGTGCTGACCACTGAGCCACCGTACAGTGCTGACCACTGAGCCACCGTAGAGTGCTGACCACTGATCCACCATATACAGTGCTAACCACTGAGCCACCATATACAGTGCTAACCACTGAGCCACCATATACAGTGCTAACCACTGAGCCACTGTACAGTGCTGACCACTGAGCCACCGTACAGTGCTGACCACTGAGCCACCGTACAGTGCTAACCACTGAGCCACCATATACAGTGCTAACCACTGAGCCACCGTACAGTGCTAACCACTGAGCCACCGTACAGTGCTAACCACTGAGCCTCCGTACAGTGCTAACCACTGAGCCACCATAAATCTAATTTATAATTGCCTTAGCGCACTTCCGGCATTTTCGGGTCAACTTCCGTTGTCGTGGACGTAGCTGCCGCAAGGCAGTCACGCCACACACGAAGCAGTGGCCGCGTAGCGGCTATTGCGAGCCGTAGCAATGCGCGAGCAATGGCCGCGAGGCCATTGCGAGCCGTTGCCGGATGCCTCTGTGCCTCTATCATACTTACCACCAGATCGCACCCGCCTCCGTCTTCCTGCATGTTCCTCTGTCCTCCATCTTCCGCCCGCTATCTTCTATGTCGCCGCCCCGTACATATTATGGCGGCCGGGAAGTATCACGAGAGTTCCCGGCCTCCATCTTGGTTTCGCCCTGTTCACAGTGGCGACATGCAAGATGGCGATGGAAGTAAGTATTTCGCCGCCACTCTGCCCCCCCGGCCTCCACTGACCACTCTGCCCCCCCCCCCCGCCTCTGCTGACCACTCTGTCCCCCTTGATCTCCGCTGACCACTCTGCCCCCCTGGCCACCACTGACCACTCTGCCCCCCCCTTCCCTCCACTGACCACTCTGCCCCCCCACCCTCCGCTGACCACTCTGCCCCCCACTGCCCTCCGCTGACCACTCTGCCCCCCCAGCCTCCGCTGACTACTCTGCCCCCCCAGCCTCCGCTGATCACTCTGCCCCCCGACCTTCGCTGACCACTCTGCCCCCCCTTGGGCCTCCGCTGACCATTCTGCCCCCCCCCCGTTCTCTGCTGACCACTCTGCCTTCCGTCCTCTGCTGATAAACTCTGCCCTCCGTCATCTGCTCACCACTCTGCCCTCCGTCCTCCGCTGACCACTCTGCCCTCCGTCCTCCGCTGACCACTGAGCCACCGAACAGTGCTGACCACTGAGCCACCGTGCAGTGCTGACCACTGAGCCACCGTACAGTGCTGACCACTGAGCCACCGTACAGTGCTGACCACAGAGCCACCGTACAGTGCTGACCACAGAGCCACCGTACAGTGCTGACCACTGAACCACCGTACAGTGCTGACCACTGAGCCACCGTATAGTGCTGACCACTGAGCCACCGTAGAGTGCTGACCACTGAGCCACCATATACAGTGCTAACCACTGAGCCACCATACACACTGCTAACCACTGAGCCACCGTGCAGTGCTGACCACTGAGCCACCGTGCAGTGCTGACCACTGAGCCACCGTACAGTGCTGACCACTGAGCCACCGTACAGTGCTGACCACTGAGCCACCGTACAGTGCTAACCACTGAGCCACCATATACAGTGCTAACCACTGAGCCACCATATACAGTGCTAAACACTGAGCCACCGTACAGTGCTAACCACTGAGCCACCGTACAGTGCTAACCACTGAGCCACCATACAGGGCTAACCACTGAGCCACCGTACAGTGCTAACCACTGAGCCACCGTACAGTGCTAACCACTGAGCCACCGTACAGTGCTAACCACTGAGCCACCGTACAGTGCTAACCACTGAGCCACCATAAAGTGCTAGCCACTGACTTACCGTATACAATGTTAAACACTCAGCCACCATACAGTGCTAATCACTCAGCCACCTTATACAGTGCTAACCACTGAGCCACCTTATACAGTGCTAACCACTGACCCACCATACTGTGCTAACCAATGAGCCTCCATACAAAGTTAAGCACTCTGCCTCCATATAGTGCTAACCACTGAGCGGCGTATACTGTGCTAACCACTGAGTCACCCATACTTTGCTAAACACTAAGCCACCGCGCAGTGCTAACCACTGAGCCACCGCGCTGTGCTAACCACTGAACCACCATACTGTGCTAACCACTAAGCCACCGTACAATGCTAACCACTGAGCCACCAAACTGTCCTAACTACTGAGCCACCGTGCAGTGCTAAACATTGAGCCACCATACAGTGCTAACCACTGAACCACCATACAGTGCTAACCACTGAGCCACCATACAGTGCTAACCACTGAGCCACCTTACAGTGCTAACCACTGAGCCACTGTACAGTGCTAACCACTGAGCCAGCATACAGTGCTAACCACTGAGCCACCATATACAGTGCCAACCACTGAGGCACCATACAGTGCTAATCACCGAGTCACCGTATACAGTGCTAACCACTGAGTCACATTACTGCTCTAATTATTGAGCCATCATATACAGTGCCAACCACTTAGCCACCATAGAGTGCTAACCACTGAGTCACCATATACAGTGCTAATCACTGAGTCACATTACTGCTCTAATTATTGAGCCACCATATACAGTGCCAACCATTGAGCCACCATAGAGTGCTAACCACTGAGGCTCAGTTTACAGTGCTAACTATTGAGCCAGCGTACACTGTGCTAACCACTGAGACCCTGTATACTCTGCTAACCACTGAGCCGCATAAAGTCTGCTAACCACTGAGTTGCTGTAAACTCTGCTAAGCACAGTGCTGCGGGCAGGAGAGGGCCGGGGGACAGCGGCCGGGTGCGGCCAGGAAGGCCCCCCCGCCCCTACTGCCCGCACCCGGCCGCTGTTCCCCGACCCCCTCCTGCACGCACCCGGCCGCTCTTCCTCGGCCACCTCCTGCCCACACATGGCCGTTGTTCCCCGGCCCCCTTCTGCCCGCTGTTCCCCGGCCCCCTCCTGCCCACACATGGCCGCTGTCCCCCTGACCCCCTCCTGCCGCACCCGATCGATGTCTCCCTGCCTCCCTCCTGCCCGCATCCGGCCACTGTCCCCCGGCCCCCTCCTGCACGCACCTGGCTGCTCTTCCTCAGCCTCCTCCTGCCCGCACATGGCTGTTATTCCACCAGCCCCCTTCTGCCCGCTGTTCCCCGGCTTGCTCCTGAACGCACCCGGCCACTGTCCCCTGGCCCCCCTGACCGCACCCGCCTGCTGTCTCCTCCTGGACTCCGGCACCGCTGCACACTGGCACCGCTGCACACCGGTACTGCTGTATGTATTCTATCTACTATATAATTGCCGTAGGCACTTCCGTGTCGGACCCCGCAAAAGACCGTTCCTTTGTCACTCTGTGACGTCACCACGTGCGAAGCATTGCCCGCGTAGCGGGCATTGCGACCCCTCGCCGCTGTCAGCACACACCCCCAACCCCTGTCACCACACACCCCCCATATGTCCTCACCCCCCCCATATGTCCGCACACCCCCGCTCCGATCCCGCTCCGGAGCCGCTGCTGTCAGCCGATGCTGACACAGTGCTCCGGAGCCTCTCCTGTAACCACACTCCCCGATGTCCACACACACCCACCCCCCCGCTGTCACCACACACCCCCCATATGTCCGCATCCCATATGTCCGACAAAATCGCGGCAGATGCGGTGAAAAAACCGCATCTGCCGCGATTGCCGCATAACCGCTGCACTTGCGGCACGGTTGCGGTAATCCCCATAGAAAGTATAGGGGGACTTGCGGCAAGTGTGGTTTATTTCGCGGCCGCACCTGCCGCAAGTGCAAAACCGCACTTGCCACACCTGCCGCAAGTCCCCCTATACTTTCTATGGGGATTACCGCAACCGCGCCGCAAGTGCAGCGGTTGCGGTAATCCCCATAGAAAGTATAGGGGGACTTGTGGCAGGTGCGGTTTTGCACTTGCGGCAGGTGCGGCCGCAAAAAAAACCGCACTTGCCGCACCTGCCGCAAGTCCCCCTATACTTTCTATGGGGATTATTTGAAAATGTTAAAAAAAATTTAAAAATATTCTAGACATCCGATGCATTTGCAACGGACTCACAGCTAGTATATATATATATATATATATATATATATATATATATGTGTATATATACAGATATATATACAGTGCCTTGAGAAAGTATTCGGCCCCCTTGACCTGCTCAACGTTTTGCCACATTTCAGGCTTACAACATAAAGATATAAATTTAATTTTTTTTTGTGAAGAATCAACAACAAGTGGGACACAATCGTCATGAAGTGGAAGGAAATTTATTGGATATTTTAAACTTTTTTAACAAATAACCAAAACACTGAAAAGTGGGGCGTGCAATATTATTTGGCCCCTTGAGTAAATACTTTGTAGCGCCACCTTGTGCTGCGATTACAGCTGCAAGTCTCTTGGGGTTTGTCTCTATTAGTTTTGCACATCGAGAGACTGAAATTCTTGCCCATTCTTCCTTGCAGAACAGCTGGAGCTCAGTGAGGTTGGATGGAGAGCGTTTGTGAACAGCAGTTTTCAGCTCTTTCCACAGATTCTCTATTGGATTCAGGTCTGGACTGTGACTTGGCCATTCTGACACCTGGATACGTTTATTTTTGAACCATTCCATTGTAGATTTTGGTTTATGTTTGGGATCATTGTCTTGTTGGAAGATAAATCTCCGTCCCAGTCTCAGGTCTTTTTGCAGACTCCAACAGGTTTTCTTCCAGAAAGGTCCTGTATTTGGCTCTGTCCATCTTCCCATCAATTTTAACCATCTTCCTGTCCCTGCTGAAGAAAAGCAGGCCCAAACCATGATGCTGCCACCACCATGTTTGACAGTGGGGATGGTGTTTTGAGGGTGATGAGCTGTGTTGCTTTTACGCCAAACATATCATTTTGCATTGTGGACAAAAAGTTTGATTTTGGTTTCATCTAACCAGAGCCCCTTATTCCACATGTTTGGTGTCTCCCAGGTGGATTGTGGCAAACTTCAAACTTTAAATAAGACTTTTTATGGATATCTTTGAGCAATGGCTTTCTTCTTGCGACTCTTCCATAATGGCCAGATTTGTGCAGTGTACGACTGATTGTTGTCCTATGGACAGACTCTCCCACATCAGCTGTAGATCTCTGCAGTTCATCCAGAGTGATCATGGGCCTTTTGGCTGCATCTCTGATCAGTTTTCTCCTTGTTCGAGATGCAAGTTTAGAGGGACGGCCGTCCAATGTCCCCACTGCCATGAGATCTTCCCGGAGCTCCTTCTTTGTTGTCCTTGGGTTAGCCTTGACTCTTCAGACAAGCCTGGCCTCGGCACGGGAGGAAACTTTCAAAGGCTGTCCAGGCAGTGGAAGGCTAACAGTAGTTCCATAAGCCTTCCACTTCCGGATGATGCTCCCAACAGTGGAGACAGGTAGGCCCAACTCCTTGGAAAGGGTTTTGTACCCCTTGCCAGCCTTGTGACCCTCCACGATCTTGCCTCTGATGGCCTTGGAATGCTCCTTTGTCTTTCCCTTGTTGACCATGTATGAGTGCTGTTCACAAGTTTGGGGAGGGTCTTAAATAGTCAGAAAAGGCTGGCAAAAGAGATAATTAATCCACACATGTGAAGCTCATTGTTCTTTGTGCCTGAACTACTTCTTAATACTTTAGGGGGACCAAACAGAATGCTGGTGGTTTGAGGGGTTGAATAATAATTGACCCACACTTTTATGTTTAAAATTTATTAAAATTCAACTGAGCAACATAACTTTTTGGTTTGTAAGATTTATGCTTCCGTTAATAAATCCTACTCTCGTTTGCAGTTTGAAGGCTCTAACTTATTTGCATCTTATCAAACCACCTAAATCTGCAGGGGGTTAAATACTACTTGTAGGCACTGAATATATGTGGCACCCCAGAGTCCAGATGCTACAATGTCATTGCCGCCCTCGGGGGGTGGTGTCGTACCTGAGAGCAACAGTAGGTATTCACACCAGGTGAGACAAGCACACAACACCTTTCTGCCTAAAGGCCTGAAGGGGGAGCTCTAAACCCGGGTTCAGGGCAGCTCCCTTACAAATTCACTCAGGGTGGAGTTAGTTCAGTAAGGAGCAGTACTGAGAAAGACATCCTGTGGACTTGTCAAAGGATTGGGAAATCAAGGGGTGTTACAGTCCGCGCTGCCAAGTCCACACAAATCACCAGGAATCCAATTTGGATAGCAAAAGATCTTCTTTATTTCCTTTTCTACGCATTTTGATGCCTCTCCTGGCACCTTCCTCAGGGATATCAGATAGCCCTGAGGAAGGTGCGAGGAGAGGCATCGAAACACGTAGAAAAGGAAATAAAGAAGATCTTTTGCTATCCAAATTAGATTCCTGGTGATTTGTGTGGACTTGGCAGCGCGGACTGTAACACACCTTGCTTTCCCAATTCTTTGATGGTCGTTCCACGTGTGAGTGGTCGGTGGAGGTCCTGCAGCAGCCAAATAAAATCCTTTGCCTTCAAACCAGTTGTGGGTCTCACAAGTGGGCTAGGTGAGTGAACCTTGTTTTACCACCCACGTTTTGAGTGTCTTGAGTGATAGGGCACTATTGCGCCTCTTGTTCCCCCACCTCTTGTCTTTTTGATCCTGTGGACTTGAGCAGTGCTAAACTCGTCCCAGGCTGGCTGAAACCTTGCTTGAGGGACCATTAGGTGAGGTTCTGAGGAAGTCGAGGAGAGCCTGGGGAGCGGAGAGGTTTCAAGCTCACCCCAGTTCCGAGTGCCAGAACTGGACACCGGAGTCCGAGGCTGTGCAGGGCCTAACGTCCCGTCACCCACCACTGGAGGGTGGGGGATTCCAGCCACACTGCAGTGCCTGCAGGCAAAGCAGCATAGAGACTACAGGAGCAGCCGCCAGGGAAGTGGGGCTGGAGAAGGGCTCGAGCTGACTTCCATACTGGCACCATGCAGGAAGAGAGAGAGAGCCGCAGCTCAGCTTATATAACAGCAGGGAACCGCTGAAATAGTGCAGCAGGGAGGCTGTGAGGAGAACCCCGAGTTGCTCCCAGGTTTCACAGACTCCAAGTAACATCACCTGTCAGTGTCCCGACTTGCACCAGTACCACCAGTAAAGGACCTGAGGAAACAACAACTGTGAGTCTGTCTGTTACTTTGCGACCTCTGTCCTGCACCCTAACAGCCTTCCAACTGGGGATACGCTCCACCTGTGGGGAGTGACACCACCAAAGCTACCCATCCATCATCCACAGTGGTCCCGTCTGGCAGCATTTGCCCAAATAGCTGAATACCGCGTGTGGTGTCACGACCTTTATCCCTACATAAATTCCCCTGCACATTTAGAGACTCTGCAGGGCCACGGAGCTGGGTCTCAGCCCCCATGCGTTCCCCGAGAGACTGAACCAGCCCGGCTCTAAGTACCCTATGGCCCTGGCGGCAAGTCAGCTTCTGGCATCACAAACAGGATCTCAAAGCCCGATGCCATTGGGCCCTGTATGCCGTAACTTTAACTTGAACTTTGTGCTTGATTGTCGCCATTGTTGCAACACGAGGTGCGCAGGAAGCCAAGCGGGTGTATCATCGTGGGCGGCACCCTGAAGAGAGAGTGAAAAGAAATCCAACCTATGCTCTGACGACATCCAGGGGGAAGCGGGAATCCTGTCCCGCCTGAGGAACTAAAAACTGATAATCTCCACAGAAGTTCAGGACCTTAAGGCTGAGGTTCACTAGGGGGAAGGAAAATGTCAGAGCCAGGTACTCACACCAGGGGCAGTCGCAGACCAGCCTGCCGCTCCGGGTGCAGCCCCTGTAGCAGCCGGAGCCCCAGCCGCTGCAGTACCAGCCGTAATGCCATTCCTGATGACGTTACCACAGGGGCGATGTGGTTGCCGCAAAACTCAGGGGAATGACTTACCTTGACAGAGGACCAACGAGTTAGTATATGAATTGGACAATTAACTGGTGCAGCCCAGCGGGAGGTGAAGTCCTGGCCGGTCACTGATAAAGACACTGTTGAACACATAATGGCCATATTGAAAGCCACTTTTGACACACATACTGCTGCAGAAATAAAAGTGAGATTCTTCGGGTGTAAACAGAGGGTGCAGGACAATTAAAAAAAACTTTGCCTTGAACCTTCAAGAAGCGCTGAGGGCAATGAATCAAACAGACCCTAATGGTATACCAGAAGAGAACAAGCTGTTGACTGAACTGTTTATTGAAGGGCTCTTATCCCCTGCTCACAGAAGTCAGCTACGGATGATGGTCCTACAGAACCCTGACCTAGACTTTGTGCAATCTAAGGACCGAGCCATTACAGGTCCAGGCACTGACTAAGGATATGGCTGAGATGGCCAAAACTATGCAAGCGATGCAAGGATCCAAGCCGGCAGAGAAGATTGAGTTGGCTTTCAGTCAAGATGACGTCCCATGGATGCGACAGACAAGGAACCCACTGACGAGAGGAAGACCCAATGATTGCTATGACCCTGAAGGAAAGCCCATCTGCCCTCACTGCAACAAGGTGGTTCATATCACCAGATTCTGACTTTAAAAGAGAGTACCCTGGGGCAGCCGGCCAACCACCAGGAATGAGACCACCTGGCCTACTGAACTGGCGTGACAGGTGCATAGGAGGACGCCCAGTCCTGCCTGTTGTGCTAGATGGCATCCCCATGTACGCTTTATTGGACACCAGCTCGCAGTTGACATCGATACCATATATCCTTTACCAGAGATACTGGGCATACTCAGACATACTATTCCACCCAGATGAACGTTTTACTGTATATGCTAGGAATGGTCAACCTGTGCCACAGATAGAGTTCAAAGAGGTGACCATAAAGGTGGGGCAGGTAGAATTGAAAGCCCAGGGGATGATAATTGTTGCTGGTAATTGACAAGAATGTAACCCGATGATGATCTTAAGGCACTAATGTTATAGGGGAAATTATTACTCTGTAACAACAGGTAGCCCAGACTGCCAACCTTGGGCAGTAAAAGACCCTGCAGAAGGAAATAAAAGCCTTGATAATGAGACAGCAGAAAGAGTTGTCTGGAGGATAAATCGGCAGTGTACGGGTGAGTGACCCAATTCCCGTTATAATTCCCCCATATAGTGAAATGTCGATCTGCTGTCAGGCAGCAATAGGTCTCAGGGGTCAAGATTATCATGCCTTGGTAGAACCAGTGTACTGTATTTTGCTGGTATTTTCTGTACTTCTACCTGCTGTCACTGCCACTAAAGTGGCTTAGATTCCTGTATAACATTTCCATCTATGTGCTGTATTTTTATCACCAGCTAAGGTTTATAACCTGCTGTCATACTCTTGACTGATCCATGTCTGTTAATATTTTTAACTCTTTTCTGTATGCAATAATCAGCTTGCCGTTTTTTACTTGTGTGTTTTTTCAAATTAAAAACCTTCCACATATTTGGCATGTCTGTTTGTATTTCATTACTATGGGTACAAACTCTCCCACCCAGAAAAATTATTGAGTTGGCATGAGGAATACCATCAAAAAATGGTGCAGAGACTGTGACCCATGCAACCAGAGGAGGAAGGATCGAGATAGCCAGGGAGCCCCACTACAGCCAATTGTCACCAGGCAACAACTTGAACTTCTGGCCTTAGATAATGTGAAACTGGCTCCGAGCTGGTCAGCAGTGGCGTAACTACGGCGGTCGCGGCTGAGACCGGGCCCGCGTTCTGGGGGGGGTCACTTCCTGCAGCCGCGCAGCTGTGCCCGCCCCTTCACTGCTCCACAAGCCGGCAGGCAGAGCAGGTACTCGTGCTGGCGATAACCATAGCACCCCCCCCCCCCGCTAATCACTAAAGGGGCCTCGCGGGTCGGTAGTTACTCCACTGTTGGTCAGGCTATATCTACGCCCTCACCATTGTAGATCACTACTCGCATTTCCTGGTGGTAGTACCAGTGAAGGACTTTACATCCAAGAGAGCGGCCAAAGCCTTTCAAACCCATTTTTACAGACCCCATAGTTATCCTGAACAGATCAAGGTCCAGCATTTGAAGCGGAGATATTCCAAGAATTTTGCAACATGTATGGGTGAAAGAAAATAAGAACCACACCGTATTACCCACAGACTAATGGAATAAGTGAGAAAATGAACCAGGTACTAATAGACTTGTTAAAGACCTTGCCATTAGAAGAAAGGAACCAGTGGCCAGAAAAGTTGCCAGATTTAGTGGACTTATACAATCATGTCCCTGTGAGCTCCACCAACTGTACACTGTGTATCTAATGAGAGCAAGACCTGGCAAATTGCACATTGACGTGGACATGGGAATCCTGAAACCTGATGTAGACTCACCAAATTCTAATTGGGATTCAGAACATCAACAACAGTATCGCAAAATACTAGAATGTGTGCAAAAAAGTTTGTCCGAAGCCAGGGCAAGATAAGAAAAGTCCTATAATTGGCATGCTCCCACAATTCCCCTAAAATCAGGTGAACAAGTCCCCAAGAGGAAGAGACATACTAACAAACTTGATGATCAATGGGAAGCAGTACCATGCACGGTGTTGCCTTCGAATTTTGACAATACCAAAGTGTGCTTTGTTAGTAAGGATGGAGGAGAGATATCAGCAGCAGTTTCAAGAGACCATCTCAAGGTATGTCCTGATAAAACGAAACACGGACAGAAAGTTCCAGAAATACCTTTACCCGTAGAACCAAAAGAAGAAGTAATCCATACAGTTCTTGGAGACTTTCCTAAAACGTGGACACTGATTAATAGAGCAGTAGTCGTCCCCATGTTAGCTTTTCCCCAAACTGTGGTACCTGAACCAGAAAGACGTGAAGAGCCACAAGCTGAGGTATCAGACGCCACACCTGCAGAGGAACAGGAAAATCAACTATTTGCTAACAGTTAATTGTCAGTCCCATGGTGAGACTAAAACGACATTCTGGTATACCCGTACTACATAGGTCAAAACATAGAATAGTAACTAGTGCACCCATCACTCCAGTAGGAGACACTAGGAATCAGAACAGTATATCAGAGATACCTGTACTGCGTAGATCCACCGTAGTAATAGAGGTCAGATCCCAGCATGTTACAGGGACTGTTAGTAAGTTAAGTGGACAGTTTAATCAGGTTAAAATGTAAATATGTTTTGTTCCAATGTAACTGTATGGACTTTTGAAGTTTCTTGAACATTTAATTTAATTATGGACCAATAGACCACAGGACTGGTTGTGGTAAAGACAATTTGTATGTATTTCTTCATCAGCCAACTGTGGAAGGACTAAGCGCCGTAGTGACTATTTTTAATTTTTCTTAGCTGTTGTCATTTTTGAATTTTTAAGACTTTGTACACTTTTCATTTTTATTTGCTATTGTTATGTTTTACAAAAAGAAAATTTCCCTCAGACCGGGAGTACTGAATTTCACTAGGGTGGAATGTGGAACCCCAGAGTCCAACTGCCACAATGTCATTGCCACCCTCGGAGGGTAGTATCATACCTGAGAGCAACAGAGGGTATCCACACTGGGTAGGACAAGCATACAACACGTTTCTGCTTCCAGGACCGACGGGGGAGCTCTAAACCTGAGTTCAAGGCAGCTCCCCTTTAAATTCTGGTCTGGGGCGGAGTTAGTTCAGTACAGAGCAGTACTGAGGAAGACATCCTGTGGACTTGAGCAGTGCTAAGCTCAAGCTCATCCAAGGATAGCTGAAAACTAGCTTCAGGGACCCATAGGCAAGAGTCTGAGGAAGTCAAGGAGAGACTGTGGAGTGTAGTGGTGTCGAGTTTACCCCAGTGCAGAGCGCCACAACTGGACACCGGAGTCCAAGGTTATGCAGGGCCTAACATCCTGGCAGCCAACACCAGAGGGTGGGGGATTCCAAGTCCCCCAGCCACACTGCAGTGCCTGCAGGCAAAGCAGCATAGGGAGGCCCATCAGTGTCCCAACTTGCACTAGTACCATCAGTAAAGGACCTGAGGAAACAACAACCATGAGTCTGTCTGTTACTTTGCGCCCTCCGTCCTACACCCTAACAGCCTTTCAACACCATAGACTTTCCCGGTTGCCCTGGGGGTACTTTCCACTTGTGGTGAGTGACACCACCAAAGCTGCCCATCCATCATCCCCAGTGGTCCCGTTTGGCAGCGTCGGCCAAATAGCCATTATACCGCAGGTGTCATCATGAGCTTTATCCCTACATAAATTCCCCTGCATTTTTAGCGACTCCGCAGGGCCACGGAGCCAGGTGTCAGCCCCTGTGTGTCCCCCGAGAGACCGAATCAGCTTGGTCCCGAGTACCCCATGGCTCTTGGGTGAGTCACATATATACATATACTAGATGTGGGCCTGATGCTATCACATCAGGAGGGAGGGAACATCACGAAGGGTTAGGCTCTGTGATGCTGGAGGTGGCTGTTGCCCCTTTGCGGTCTCTCCCCACTGTTCGCTGTCTCTCTTCCCCCCTAAACTCTTCTCATTGTATGTAAATAAATATATTTTTAGTCAAAAAAACTATTTCTGTGTTTTCTTTACAATAACATGTTTAATTTCCCAGTGAAAAATATGTAGGGCTTCGCTGTATTGTCTATTGTCAACACAGGTAAACCAATCATCTACTGGCTGCCAACACTCACTGCCTGGTGTTAGCTTTGCAGGTAATGAAAATTGCAGGGGAGACCTATTTTTTTTTCTTAGTTATGTAAATAAGTAAAAATAATTGGCGTGGCTCCACCACATTTTCTATTGCCAGCCAATTTAGCCCAGGCAGCTGAGGGCTGGAATTCTCAGTGTAGTAAAGCCTAAGCAGTCTAGGTCCCCCATGCTGAAAATTGCAGCCAGCAGCCACCCCAAAATTGGCATCTCCATGAGAGATGACAAAACTGGTGGCTACCACATACTTTCAGCTGCTGTGTAACGGTGGCCGTCTGTGTATTAAATGGGGTTGATGTCAGCTTCTTTTCGCAGCTGATGTCAAGCCCTATTGCTAATGTCAGCCATCGGTATGAAAGCCACCCATTAGCAATACTTTCAGTAAACAGAAAAAAAACACAGAGAGAAATCTTTTATTACATACAAAATAGACAGAGCCGCCTAATTATCCCTTTATTAGCTCCCACAAAGTTCCCCTCCGACATAATCCTGTAATTACTGTAATCTTGTGGTGGAACGGTGTGATAAATGACGCCGCCATCTTCGTATACCAGAGTGTCCAAATATCGTGGCCGCATGTGTATGTGTGTTTATGTGTATGTGTGTGTGTGTGCATGTGTGAGTATATACAGTATGTGTATATTTGTGTGTGCATGTGTGTGTGCATGTGTGTGTATGTGTACTTTTTTTTGCAAAACACTGTCTGTCTTGTCCAATAAAAGTGTTTGGTGTTGCAGCTCAGTCTCACTGACTTGAAATAAAAAAATCAGACATTTTTATAACTTCTGACAAGGTTAAATTTTGGTTTTAGTAACATTTTTCTATGGATGTAACCATGAAATGTATAGTAGAAGATTAAATGAGCCACATTAGAAGAGGCTTTGTGATATTTTTGGCATTTGTAACTTTTTTTTATTAAGACTGGTGTACATTCATCATAAATTTATTTTAAAATTCACCAAATTTATTAAGAGGCTCAAAACTCATAATGAATTTGGCACATCTTGGACTGTCTTAAAGCCAGAAACTGAAGTCTACTAATATGACACAAGCCATAACTTGGGCAACACATGGTGTTTCCTAATATCAAGCTACTGTATGTGTAAGGAAATCCTTGGGGCCTTTCTGGAACTCCAGGGCCAAGTTTATGGGGTTGTTAAGAACCCAATAATGATGCTGTTATTTCAAGTGACCTAATTATGAGAAGGTCACCACTGACATCTGCAATCAATGGGCTACATTGTGTTTCTACAAGATTTTGTTCAGTAGACTGGACGTCCTGAATTAGTGTCTCCTGGTCATGATCGATAGAAAAATGTTGTGATCAAGACATGATGAAGGTGGCATCTGGCCTCCGAAACGCATTATGAAGCACCAATTCAAACGTGGAAGCGCACGTTGCGCGAAACGGTGCTGTCGTCACCTCAGCCTAATCCCCCTCCCTGCACCATGTGAATGGCGAACCACTAATAAAGCACAGCAACATCTCGGTGAGTGCCGTCTCCTTCTTATCAAGATTATCAAGATTATGCTGCATGTTGCTTTTGTGACTGGCACCGCTGTGGTTTACACCGTAGGCTCCATAGTTTGTCTTCCAATCGAAGCCGGTGGTACTGGTGCCCCTTTCCTCCTGTGCTGATTGATTCAATTCAAATAAAGGTCTGTACTTTTAATTATAATTTCCAGTCCCTCTCTTGTAAAGTATGCCCAGAGCTCCGCCCTGACCGCAACATTTTTTTATCTATCACATCCCCTCTCCAAGGATTGCGGATGGAGCACCACAGGCACGGTGAATAAATGAATGCAGGACATTTGAAGACGTGTCTTTCAGTCACTTGACCGCATGGTTTCCATGCCCCGCAGACCAGCGGCTTACTTGACTTTGAAAACAAGCTCTCCCTGGGGTTGTGCAAGGGTGCACAACCCGGTCATGTGAGTGCATCACCACATCTTATTCACACCATTAGACTGCCAGGTTTCACCCTATGAGCGCCCGCTGTCCTCTCTTTCCTATTCTTGGTCATCACAGTGTTTGTCCTTTCCACTGTAGCCTAACATAGCGATCCACTTGAGAAAGACATCTGTTATGTCGAAACATGTTGTGGCGTGAGGACCTGTAACATCCACTGTTCATATTAAATTTGAAGGTAATAAGCTATAGGATCCAGTGCTTGTAATCTGTTCCCAGCGCTCATACTATCATACCATTCCATTTCATATTGTCCTTTCATATTGTATTGATGGGCAGAATATGGTTTCCCAAGGGTGAAGGGAAACGACATTCAGCATGGCAGTCAGGTCGCTGCTTCTCTGTTAGGTAGAAGATGGAGGAACCTGTTTTTGCCACATTCTGACTGTACAGATGCCAAGTATGATTATTTAGAAATTGAATTTGGACAGATATTTATACACTTCAATCTGTCTGGCTTCTTCAATTAAGATGTCTGTTTTCAGTCAACTTTCCAACTGCTTCTGTTTCATGTCTAATTTAGAAACTTTATGTGGAGCTTTCTCTAAACAAATATGATTCTAACGGAGACTGGGGGGAGAGAATGGCATCGGCGCCAGTTGGTAGAGCTGACAGAGGAATGTTTCAGACACTTTCAAGGTTGCTCAGATCCTCCATCTGCAGTCATTGCTCCCAGTCCTGTAAGTGGCTCTCCCTTATCTTTTGATAGTCACATCCATCATATCTATGGGTTGCAGTGGTTGTTCACAGCATCGAAGAAGGAGGCAGGAGACTCGCAGAATTTCTAGGGTGGAAAGCCTGACGTATTCCCATACAAATTAGTTCTCTGTGCGTAAGATTTTTGTTGTGGGTACAAAAACTCCATAAAATGGAAAATCCTTTCAACTGTAGCCTAACATAAATAGAGATGCATTGGATTCTGTACTTAGCCCATTAGGGGTCATTAAATGAGCACACTAAAAACAACATGTGGAATAACAGGTTTATTAATAATATTACTGACTTCACAGTCAAGGTTGTGGAGTCAGAGTCGTGGAGTCAGAGTCAGTGTCCATTTTGGTGGAGTAGGACTCAGAGTGAGATTCAGGGAAATTGAGGAGTTGGAATCGGACGCTTGGCTTACCGACTCCAGAGCCCTGCATACAAGTACAACTGAGTTCTATAGATTTTGTTTTAGGACTCTATACAAAGAGGAGGTTGTATAGAGATGTTGTTTGCTTGTGTTCATGAGTTCTTCCAGGTTTAAGAGAAATAGATACAGTACAGTCTGAGAATTTAATTAGTTAAGTATTAAATTTCACACCTAGATTTACGAGAAACTATATGGACACACTTCATACCAATGTGTTAAATTATGCTAAACTCAGATCTCTGGACTCTCATATCATCACCCTGATGCTCTACTGTGTAACACAATCCTGTTTTATTGCGCTGGTTTATGAGAATGATGTATCACCCAGTGTAATGTGTTTCTGTGTCTTTAAATGCCATGCTTTCCTCTCAGTTAATCATTTGTAAACCAGCCTGATGAAGGGCGTCTGTTGTAAATATATTTCTCTGGTTATCCAAACAATATATACGGTAATTCCTCCAATGGTACGCTGACATTTCCATATAAATAATCAGTCTGAGTTCCATCCAGAAAAGTTGGATGAGTGAAATCCATATGTCAAAGGCAGATGTGAGCGAACCCTAAGGCTCTTGGTGCACATAGCATCTGTGTTGAGCAGCTGGTTGCCTTGATACATTGACTATTGTGCCCTATGCCCACAAGCAAAAGCGGTGGAGTTTTAAAAAGTTGGAATTATTGGCAGTACTTCAAAAGCCCCATGAATTTCCTGCTGAAGCTTTCAGCCTCTTTGGCGCTCCTACTGGCTCAACTCCTTCAAATTAGACAGTTTCACAATAATGTACAGTCATCATTGTGTTCCTATACCCTTTGGGTTTTCTTTAAAATGTTACTGTTCTCAATAGAGGGATAAGCTACTGTTTTTTATATGGAAAAGGTCTACTCATACCAGTAATTGAGTCATCACATACTCGTTGAGGAGTTATATTACTGCATGCTCCTATTTAACCAATTGAGTAAACAATTAAAACATGAAAAATGTAAACAAAAATCATATACAGTTTTGCTTGAATTTTAAAATGTACAAAAATTGTACAAACTTTTCTGGGAACAAAAACTGGTGACTAAAAGCCGGCGTCTAAAAGATGTTGCGTCACATGCCTTTATAGGAACCCCTTCTTTGGCTGCCAATTTCCCAACATATCCAGTTCAAACTATGAACATTGACCTTCCAAGCCATCCATAGTCTACCTTTTCTGTATACCTCTGAACTAATTTCCCAATATCTTCCCATGCCCAATCTCCTGTTCTCCCAAGACCTCAATCTATTCTCCATACTGGTACATTCCTCACTCAATCGCCTTCAAGACTTCTTCTGGTCTCCATCCTCGTCTTTTGTTTCGGAACAATTTTCAGATGGAACTTGAAATGCCCTGTCAAACCCTGAGGAAGGACTTTCAACTTGAAACGTACGTAGGCAGTTCATGGAGGCCGCTTTTGGAGAAAAAAGGAACGGTATAAAGTCAGTAACTCCAGCACAGGTATGAACTATTTTGCAGATTGCTCTTAACCTGGTTATAAACTAGTCCCTAATTATAACAGTGGGATAGTTGAAACTTTTAAGAGACTATTTTGTTGATAATATGAGTTGTGGGTATTTAGGACATTGGTAATTTTCACCAGAAAATGTGCCATACAACGTATTCTTAATAACAATGGCAAGAAAAAAAAATAAATAAAAAAAAAAAATATATATATATATATCCAATGTGTGCTTACCCTTAATGTGTGCCTGATCTTAAATACTATTTGGCTCAATAATTTTGGTACCTGAACATACGGTAAATAAAATTGTTTATATATAAGTTTAATCAATAAAGAAGTTACATTTTGGAATAATTTGTGTGGTGCAAGTTCATTTGTGTCACCTATATGTGCTCCTACTGGAGATTTCTATTAGGTGGCTTTTGTGATATATAGTTCTCCTGATTGCCTTTGCCCATTCCTACCATCAGGCTTCCTTACTCCACTGTCCGTTATAACTACCCCGTGACATCCAGATGATGCATGCCAATGATGGCTTAGGGTGAGGTCATAAAGGCTTTATCAGGCATTTATTACAAGCTGAATATAAGTATTTTGGGCATGATCCATTATGTTTTTTTTTATGATTATTAGGATTATGTTTTATGGCAACTAGAGTTGGTGCAAATCGACTCACATGACCCTGTCTATCGGCCACTTCAGGGTTCTGTGATAACTGGACTGTGGAGTCCTGAGAATTGCCGCTTTCTTGACAGCATCCATGAGTCTACTTTTGACTAGTTAAGGTAGCACAATGTCAGGATCCCCTAATAATGTAATGTGTATGGGCAAAGCCCAGCAGAGTGGAAAGATTAAGGAAAGATGGACCAAGCACAATGACATTTAACTTATCCAAACCATTGCTACACATCATGTACATAGACACAAATAATATGGATAAATATTCAGTGGGCTACATGCGTTGTAGTTAGGGTGAGTATGTGTGAAGTACCACTCCAGTGTTTTTTTATATTACGGCACCACTGGAGTGGTGCTTTAAATGTAAGTCTCCTTCCCCATGTTTAATACTCATCTTCCCGTGTTTTCATTCTTTTCCAGTGCTGCTCCGGCCGGTCTCCTGTGATTTGTGACCTGCCGGCAGCTCCAGTGTTTAATATAGAAACCAGAGGTCACAAATCAATACTTTTCCATGAGAACCTCATTCTGACCACTTTCTGGTTTTCATAGACTTGTATTGAGAGCTTATGATGTAACTTCTGACTTCCAGCCAGTCAGAAGCTACAGGCACAAGATGGCGCCACAGGTCTGGAGCGGCATTGAAAAATGATGTAGCTCCAAGAAGGTGAATATATGACAGGAGTAGGGAACATACATTTAAAGCGCCACTCCAGAGGTGAAAAAAAACAAAATGCTGGAGTGGTGATTGACAAAAAGACACAAGTTCATCACATTTGACCAAGAAATGGGAAAGGACAAGGGGAAGGGGGGTGGAGAACAAGAGAAATCGATGAGAATCCTATTTTACCTTGAATTTTATGAGTAAAACAAACATCTTTTCAGGTAAATGTGATTTTGGGAAGGAGTGCTTTTCCATTGAAATTATTAAATGCAATTTCTAGTTGCATGCATACATGTCCCCCAGCTTCAGTTAGTTTTAAAAAAAACCTGGACTCTACTCAACCTCCCTGGGTTCAGCCCTTATTCTCAGCCGTTGCTCCCGATGTTTGGCATTTTCTGTAAAACCAATGTCCCATCAACAGAGCTAAAGCTAATCAGTGAGCTCCCAGGAGCAGTTGTAAAAGTTTATGTACAGTCTTTACACAGGGAGGCAGCTTACCACACAGGACGGTCACTCTTTACTGCAGCAAGGGTGCGGCTCATCAGGTGCAGGCAAATGAAGTACACGACACAGTCTTTATCTCTGAATGGGTTTACTGGCAGGTTTGTAGTGCAAACAGGTGATACAGCCTTACGGGTTGTGCTGGCCTCAGTGGTCAGCAGGGAACCGGGTTGACTCACTTAGGACCCTCAGTGGTGTGCCTACCATTCCTCTCCAGTCCGTCACTGCACTTCCTCCTTTCTTCCTCAGCGCCTCCATGCGCAGAGCCTGAAGCCAGCTCCTCGGATCCTCTCTAACTGAGTGGCTTCTATCTGAGCCCTCGGGATCCTATATGGGCCTTTTTTTGGGTCTGTTGGGTGTCGGCCACGACTTCTTGAAGAAGCTCGAACCTCCGAGTACCCCTAAGAGAATCCCGAAGAGACCGAACCAGTCCGGCTCTGAGTACCCCACGGCACTGGGGATGGGTCACTAATGTATGCTGTGCTGTACTATATTTTACCTTGACCAATGTGACAATTTGTATACTGTTGTTACTCTGACATATGATTACACTATATTTATATTATTTTCCTTTGGTCCACTAACCCAGTGAGCCCTACATTTATGATTTAATGTTCTCCTATTTTATTGAAAATGTCTGTGTAACTATTTATGTACATGTCCCTTTCTAATTACTACCTGCTATACTTGCAGGCTACTGTGTGATAGCAGTGGTCACCTGCACCGCCTCTCTCACCTGAGCCTCCCCCCTTCTTCTTTTTTGGTGGATAATGTAATAAACACCTTTGATTGAATAGATCTGAAGCCCTTACTCATTTTTTCTCTATTTTAGTGATGAGCCCAGGGCTAGGGGTACTCAGATACCGGGCTTGGGTTTGATGGCTTTAAACAGGTGGAAGTCACAGGTGGTCGGGTCCCCAGTTCCGTGCCCTGGCTGTCATTTGTTAGATGGTGGGGAGGGAATATTTACAAGGGAACATGACGCCACCTGTAGTTCCCGGTAATATGGATACCGGCGCTGCAAGCCGGCTGCTGAGGTAATGGTGGGTGCAGCTAAGTGTGGTACAGCTCCCCACAGGTGGAGCTTTTACCTCAGGGCAACTGTGACGGAGGAGGATGAGAAAGATGAGGGGAGTAGTTGTTGTAGTTCTTATCCCTCCGATGAGATGCTGCTGATGATACTGGAGCCCTCCGGGCACTGGCGAGAAGAATGACAGAGACCAGTTCAACTCTAACTCCACTTTACTGGGTACCAGCAGATGTTAAGATGAAACATGGTACAGTCTGGTTTACCAGGTGTCTGTTGCCGGTTCAGGGTCCCCCTTATGGAGTCTGCAGATGTTCCTTCTCAAGTCTTTCAGGGTCTAATCTTCTCTGTCTTTACCACCCTTGCAGAGCTCTCCCGCCAGTCCCACGGTCTGTAGCTAGTAGGTAAGGTTTGTTCCTTACCGATACGGACAGGAGTGTTTCCCTATTTCTTCACCTGCCACTGGAATTCGGCCCGTTACCTATAGTGTCCTGAACCGGTTTCAGTCCTAAGGGGTGAAGTGCCTTTTGTGGCGCTAACAGCAACCCGATTATTTTGGGCTCGCAGCTCGTCGGTTTGCGGTCAGAGATAAACTACTGACCGCCTCGGCTTCCCCTGCTGCCGGTGTTCCCCAAACGTGACCAGCCGGCTCCAACCAGTCCTGGTCCATTTCCTTCTGTCCTGGGCCCCCTCTTAAAGATGGGGATCCCTCCTGTCAGAGCACTGTCAGGCACATCCTTCCTGACTGCCTTCCCAGCACTGTCTGAGGTAACTGTCACTCAACTACTTCTTCACTAACCTAGGCTCCACCCCCTTTTGGGACCTACTAAATAATCAGTCACCCTATACTAAGGTGGCCTAGTCTTGAGTGTGTGTGTAACTTGAGACTCCAAAGGTTTAACCCTAAACCGACAACTTACTGAGATACCACATTTGTTGTCAGAGTGTAATACCTCTCTGTGGCGCCTAGCCAGAGAGGCGCCACATTAGTATTTATCTGAGTAACTTCTCGGGAGTGCCCCTAAATTTAGGGACATCACTGTATGGGATATATGGAAATTTTGGTACTAACCAACATTTATGGTGCAGTTAGGCTGGTTTACTATCTGCCAAGGCGTCAACGGGGTCAGAATTAGAGTGACCTGTACTGTCCCTATTTAGCCTGAAGCAGGGGTAACCAATACTTTACTTGTAGGTATAGGTATACCTTGGCCAATTACAGATGGAATTCTCTTGCCCGAGGATGTACATGTTTAAAGTGACATGTCTGTCTTGATCTTATGCAAAATTAATTTGTTTGTTCATCTTGCCATGCATGGGATTGATAACATCCTTCTCTAGTACAATACATTTCAACATTTCTCATGTCAAAGGACTCGTTAGACGTCTACATTTTTTTGTGTAGGTAAAAAACTGGAATAATTTTCATCAGTGTGCTGCATCTATTTTTTAGCAGTGTTGGGTCAGTGTGTTCATCTATGCTATCAATGATTTTCTCATGTATGGGAAAGAAGAATTGCAAAGGGACAGCACAAGGATCACACATGTATGTATGACATCCATGTGCTGTCCTAGACCCATGGACCCATTGACTTGTAAGAATGAGTTTTGATCCCTAATTCAGGATAAAATTAAATACAGTAATAAAAAGAGGACATGCGAGCAGCTCCATATACTATAACAGCTACATTATCTATCTGTTAAAATCACATAGATATTTTGTATGTGAAAAACAGACGTCTGAATGAGGCCTGTGTCACCTTTTTGATTGTTCTAATAGTTTAGCAAGAAACAAATATTAATATGAGATTTTCTTAACTGGAGACTGATTCACTAAGTTAGGAACATTACAGGACCAAAGTCTATTAATAACTGCAATATAGTTTGGAAAATATTTTGCATTTTCCTCCTACACTTATTTCCATGGGGTTGAAGCTAAGGAGACATAGTTTAGGCTTACACTGCTACTCTGGAGTCAAAGGTCCAAAATAAAAACACATGTTAAACCATAGAATAACATTTCTTCTATCAGGTATTCAACATTTGTACTGTGGCTTGTTACACTTGTACAATGTTTAGAATTAATTTAAATTAGTTATTCACTAAATGCTCCTTACCGATCATCACTCAAGTAGGGGACAATACGTCAGACCTGACTAAGCATCTCTTCCCCGTCCCTCCGCAGTGAGCATCTGTGCATCCGAAAACAAACACTTCTTCCTTCAATCAAATGGGTATGATTTCACATAAGGTCCTATTGACACAGGTCTCCCCTCCTGCTGTCTGTACAGGAAGAGATTTCCAGACTCCAGCTTAGAACAGGCCCTGTTGTGATGTAATGCCCACGTGATTGAAGGAGGAAGTGTTTGTTCTTGGACGCACAGATGCTCACTGTGGAGGGAGTGGGAACAGCTGCTCAATCAACCTTGATATATTGTCCCATATGGGAATGGTGACTGGTAAGGAGTAGTTAGTGAATACTTGTCTTATATTAATTCTAAACATTATACAAGTGTAACAGGCAGCTAAGGCTCAGCATTATAGTCTATGAGTGCAGGGACCTTACAAAAAAATGATCTCCGTGGAGTTTCCCTTTAATGTCTCTTATTATTCGTTGGGGTCTCTCCAGACACCAAAGCATAATAAACATAATATGTAAAAAGTAAAGAAAAATGCTTAAAGTGTTCATAGTCACCTTATTAATCACCTTTCTGGCCCCTGTGCTCCTCAACATAATCGATCTATTTCTCAATGCATTGTCTGAACCCTCAAATTTCCAGGCCTCTCTTACTGAGACAGGGACTTCCCTGTGCTGCCAGTGGCCGAAAGTGCACAGTTTCGGTGCTGTGCAGTATGTAATGAAGTGGGTAGCCCTGACTGTGTTGTTATTCAAATGGACACTGCAGTGAACATTACACAGTCTGATCCCCTCCCCCAACAGCCTTGTGCTGAGGAAGAAAAAGGGCGGGAGATGATGATTAGAGATCCAGAGCTCTGTCAGGACAGACTGTGTGGTGTCTCCCGACATAGGGCTCTTTTGCAGCCGGATTCTTGGGAAGAAATACCCCGTGAGGATCGCTGTTGCAACCCCCGGTCTGCAGGACCTTGCCTTACCGAGGGTCCCACTCAAATTCAGGACATTGCCTCCGGAATTCAGGACATTGCCACTGGATTACATGTGCAGGGGCTGTGACTGACATAAGGGAGCCATCTGTGCTACTGTGATCTCCCTTCTGCTCATCGGTTTGCCCCGAGACTGAGAGAGACTAACAAAGAAAGATTCTGTTACCTCCGGAAGGAGACCACAGAAGAAGACTGAGGAGTTTCCCCCTTCAGCGCTGCACCGGGACCCGTCATCGTGAGACCCCAGGCCTGCTACGTGGGAGCGACACCTTCTTCTGTGATAGACTGGTACGTGATTTTAGGGAAAGTTAGGGAAAGATATCTCCATTGTTGTGTTTTTTTCTTTGCTTGCTGCGTACCCGGAAGAAGTGAAGATCCAGAGACTCTAATATATACATGTGTGCAGCTAGATCAGTTGACTGTGTTATAGACATGTTTTACAGTAAAGAAATGTTACTACCGGTTAAATCTGAGTATGGGGATTCTGTTGAGAAAGATCATACACACACACCCGCGGCCTTACCACCGGTCGCTACATCTGGCGTAGTCGGCAGGATGTGTGATCAACAGAATCTCCTCCCGGTAGTAACTTATAACCGGACAGCTCCCCCGGCATCTATTGTCAATCAGGTGAGGAAGTTTAACGGACGGAACTATCCTGTAACTGAATGGACCGAACAACTTAAGATAGTGGGTGAGATGTATAACATTGATCCTAAGACCTTAGCAGAAATGGCCATGCTAACATTAGAGGGGGAAGCGTGGACGACAGTCAGGCTGGAGACGGTTAGGGGCCAGCGTACGTTGGATGACTTGGTGCGGGTGCTGGAGAACACCTATGGGCCGACCACATATGCGGGAACATTACGGTATATGTTCTTCCGGCGTACGCAACTCGAGTCGGAGGACATCCCTCAATATGCCAACGCCCTCCAAGTACTGCTTGAACAAGCCTGCAGGAAAAAAGAACAGATAGCTAGTACGGGCGCCCGTGACCTGGTGTTGAGAGATCAATTCGTGACTGGATTAAGAGACCCGTACCTTAACCGCTCACTGCAAGATCTACTCCGGATAAATCCGGCCTTACGTTCGCTGAGGTTAAGCAAGAAGCGATAGAACGTTCGAGAGGACCTGTCATGGAGGCCCAGACTTATACCGCGGCTTGCAGGTCCATAACTGGTATCAGAACCCGAACAGTGACACGGAAGAACTGAAGCAGATGGTGGCAGAGTTGCAGAAACAGGTGTTGCAGCTCACCCTGGACCAACAGGCGGACAGGCAAGCGAGACAACAACCCAGCCGGCCGATGGGAAGATGCTGGACATGCGGTGATCCCCGCCATAGAGCGAACCGTTGCCCCCAGAACGTTCAAGTTCATCCACGGGCCGATATACCGGAACCAGCAAGTCATGCCCCACAACAGCGGCCACCTTTAAACTAGACGCCCCTGCCAAAGAGGCTCACTCGGCAGGGGAGGCCAAAGAGAGGGGTGTAGGAAAACAGAGCCAGCCACGGAACAAACTTGCATCAAACAGCCCTACCCTGGAAGTATTATTGGAAGGGACCACCGTGCACGGATTAATGGATACTGGGTCCCAGGTATCCACCATCTCCGAGCAGTTTTACGAAGAGTATCTGAAGCCGCGGGTTGCCTATGACCCTGATACTACTATCAAGATCAAAGCAGCCAATAATCTACCCATTCCGGTGACGGGAGTTGCCTGGATGAACACTGAAGTCTGTGGGCAAGATCTCGGGAAGAGAGGGATAATCGTGGTCAGGGAAGGCTGTGGATCAGAAACGCCCATGATTATTGGGATGAACATCTTGAAAGACCTGAATCTGGTGTTGCTTACCAAGAGGGGGCCCAAGTACTGGCAAGAAGTGACCACACATACGGCCACCCGCCGAGCCTTCCAACAAGTGGTCCGGACCTGCAATCTCCAGCGAATGACAGAAAAACAACTGCCGCTAGCCACGATCACCGTACCCCGCCATACTAGGATAACTTTACCTGCTGAGAAGGAGACCGTTATCTCGCTACCCCTTAGCACCACAAGACAGCTCGAAGGCGTGGAGGTGCTGATTGAGCCGCGCACCCCGAAGGAAGGGAAGCTGAACCCCCTAGTTGCTCGAACGCTAGCTGTTGTGAGAAAGGGGAGGATTCCTGTCAGGCTGGGTAACACGGCTAACGTGAGCGTTGACCTAGAGGCTGGGACACAACTCGCCCAAGTTTACGCCCTAACCGAAGAGGTGAACCCTATGAACCCCTCCAGTTTGCACCGTCCACAGAGGGAGATTGGACAGTGACGGTCTCTGCCATGGCCGCTGTCGCGGATGACATCAACGCGGGGCGAGAACTACGAGAAAAGTGCCAGTTGGACATATCCCAATACTCCAACGAAGAAGTGTCCCAGGTGGAAGAGTTACTTCAAGAGCACCAGGCGTCCTTTGCCCGGCATGACACCGACTTTGGATGCACCCCCAGTATCAAGCACGAAATCCCCACAGGTGATACCGCTCCTATCCGTGAAAGGTACCGCCAAATACCTCTCCAACAATACCAAGAAGTGAAAAATCTCCTGAATTCCATGTTACACGCTGGAGTGGTACAAGAAAGCCAGAGCCCCTGGGCTGCACCAGTGGTGATAGTCAGGAAGAAAGACGGGTCCCTGAGGTTCTGCGTGGACTACCGCCGTTTGAATGCTTGCACCATCCGGGACTCATACCCTTTACCAAGGATCGAAGAATCCCTGACAGCCCTGAAGAAAGCTAAATATTTTTCGTCATTGGACCTGGCCAGCGGCTATTGGCAGGTACCTATGCACGAGAAAGATAGAGAAAAGACTGCTTTCATCCTACCCATGGGCCTGTACGAGTTCGACCGGATGCCCTTTGGCCTGAACAACGCGCCGGGGACCTTCCAGCGACTGATGGAGCGCTGCCTGGGGGACTTCAACTTCGACTTCACCCTCATTTACCTGGACGACATCGTAGTCTATTCGGCCACATTTGAAGAACACCTGCAACAGCTGGGCCGTGTGTTTCGTAGGTTGAGAGAACATGGCCTGAAGTTGAAACCCAGCAAGTGCCGTCTTCTGCAGCCCGAGATCAATTACCTGGGTCACCGGATCTCGGCCGAAGGTGTACAGCCGTCTTCGGAGAAAATAGCCGCCGTGCGGGACTGGCCACAGCCTACGAACGTCAGAGAGGTCCGGGCCTTCCTGGGGTTGGCCGGTTACTACCGCCGGTTCGTGAGAAACTTCGCCCGGCTTGCTGCACCCTTGCACGAATTGCTTCGAGGGACCACCAACGGCCCCAGAGGACGACCCATCAGCTGGGGACCCAGCCAGGAAGAATCCTTCCAAGCCCTAAAGGGTGCCTTGACTTCACCCCCCGTCCTGGCATATGCAGACTACAATCTCCCTTTCCAACTACATACCGATGCCAGCCTACAAGGTCTAGGGGCAGTACTTTCACAAGTACAAGAAGGCAAGGAACGTGTCATAGCCTATGCCAGTCGATCCCTACACGAGGGCGAGAAGAACCCCACCAATTATAGCTCGTTCCGGCTGGAGCTGTTGGCCCTAACGTGGGCTATGGCGGAGAAATTTGCAGGATACCTCACAGGGGCGGAAGTACTGGTCCTGACCGATAACAACCCGTTGGCCCACTTACAAAATGCGAAGCTCGGAGTCATGGAACAGCGTTGGATGGCTCGACTCTCGAAGTTCAACTACAAGATCAAATACAGGGCTGGGGCTGAGAATCAAAATGCGGACAGCCTGTCTAGAGTGTCATACCCCTTACTTACCAGAGACCGGGATGAAGAACTAGAAGGAGACGAGACGCCCGACTTTGCAAGGCTTGCCCAACAGATGATGGATTACTGCCAGTTCGTTGTGGGCGAAGTTGGAACTCCAGTGGGGGTTACACTGTGTCCCCAAGAGTTGTGCAGGCTCCAGGACCAGAACCCTGAATGGGCTCTACTCAAACAATGGGTGAAGCAGAGGCAGAAGCCCCCCCCTGACACGCGGGCACGACTGTCTACCGGGACCTTGACCTTGCTCAGCCAGTGGGATCGGCTAATTCTGAGAGAAGAGGTACTATATCGGAAGGTTCTCCTGTCCCACATGTTGGAGGAATGTACACAAGTCGTGGTGCCTGCCCAATTGGCTCGTAAGATGGTGGACGAAGCACACAAAAGGAACGGTCACTTTGGAATAGACAAGACCTTTCGGTGGATTCAACAGTCCATCTACTGTCCAGGGCTCCGCAAGCTGGTCGAAGACGTCTGCAGAACCTGTCGCACCTGTGAACTGCACAAGTCCACCGAACAGCGTGCACCTGTCCAGACGATTAAAACCTCCAGGCCTCTTGAGCTGTTGATGGTGGACTATCTGCTGATCGGGACGGCGAGCAGTGGCTATCAATACTGCCTAGTCATGGTGGACCACTTCACAAAATTCGCCGTCGTTGTTGCTACCAAGGACCAGACGGCCGATTCGGCTGCGCAGGCCATCTGTCGACAGTTCATCCACGTCTATGGGTGTCCGGAGAGGTTACACTCCGACCAGGGGGCTTGTTTCGAAGGCAGAGTCATCGAGGAGCTGCATCGGATGTATGGGATCCAGAAGTCGAGGACCACTCCTTACCATCCACAAGGGAACGGTGCATGTGAACGCTTTAACCGGACCCTACTTCAGGTGATCCGCACCTTGGCCGAAGATAAGAAAGATCGATAGCCCCAATTCCTTCCAGATCTAGTATGGGCCTACAACAACCAGGTCCACTCCGTGACTGGCTACACCCCTCACACTCTTCTCTTTGGCCGCCCCGGAAAAGGGGTCCATGACCTGAACCTATTCCGCCCAGAAGAAGATGTCTGCCATAACTACCCCTCCTGGCTAAATGCTCACCGCCAGAAGATGGAGACTGTACACCGGCTGGTGAGTCAACAAATCCGGGGCCAGATACATGCTGACCCACTCCCCGTGCAAGAGAAACCCTTAAAGTTGGGACAGCTAGTCTTGCTCCGTATTAAGAAGCCTCAAGGGAAACTTCGAGCCAAGTGGGAGACTGAAGTCTACCGGGTAATCGAACGCCCTTACCCCAATGGACATGTATACCGAGTGCGGGGTGAAGACAGCCGCCGCACCCTCACTGTGCACCGAAATATGTTGCGCCCCTGCCGCTCCCGGCCTGACTCCCCTCCCACAGTAACCGGAGGGGGTGACGCTGCCGACATGACTGACGTCACGGACATTTCTCAACATAGAGATCACGTCGACTCTGAGACCGGTGACCCACCTACACAGACCAGTCCCTCTCCCGGAGTACTGACTGGAGTGGGGCGTAAAGACAGTGACGAGGAGGGGAACAACCGACCCTTGCGACGCACTGACCGCACCACTGCTGGGATCCCGCCCGGACGGTTCTACAGGGACCAGTATGTATGGCCCACTTCTCAACCGACCCCTGTGACAACTACAGTCATCACTGCCTTGGAGCCGGCGGTTGTTGACAGGGACTGCCAACCTTTAAGTGGGGGGGTATGTAATGAAGTGGGTAGCCCTGACTGTGTTGTTATTCAAATGGACACTGCAGTGAACATTACACAGTCTGATCCCCTCCCCCAACAGCCTTGTGCTGAGGAAGAAAAAGGGCGGGAGATGATGATTAGAGATCCAGAGCTCTGTCAGGACAGACTGTGTGGTGTCTCCCGACATAGGGCTCTTTTGCAGCCGGATTCTTGGGAAGAAATACCCCGTGAGGATCGCTGTTGCAACCCCCGGTCTGCAGGACCTTGCCTTACCGAGGGTCCCACTCAAATTCAGGACATTGCCTCCGGAATTCAGGACATTGCCACTGGATTACATGTGCAGGGGCTGTGACTGACATAAGGGAGCCATCTGTGCTACTGTGATCTCCCTTCTGCTCATCGGTTTGCCCCGAGACTGAGAGAGACTAACAAAGAAAGATTCTGTTACCTCCGGAAGGAGACCACAGAAGAAGACTGAGGAGTTTCCCCCTTCAGCGCTGCACCGGGACCCGTCATCGTGAGACCCCAGGCCTGCTACGTGGGAGCGACACCTTCTTCTGTGATAGACTGGTACGTGATTTTAGGGAAAGTTAGGGAAAGATATCTCCATTGTTGTGTTTTTTTCTTTGCTTGCTGCGTACCCGGAAGAAGTGAAGATCCAGAGACTCTAATATATACATGTGTGCAGCTAGATCAGTTGACTGTGTTATAGACATGTTTTACAGTAAAGAAATGTTACTACCGGTTAAATCTGAGTATGGGGATTCTGTTGAGAAAGATCATACACACACACCCGCGGCCTTACCACCGGTCGCTACACAGTACAGCTCCATCAACTGTAGAGTGACTGCGACCGATTACTGCACATCTGCCCCTTTTTCAAATCAGTAAAGGGGTGGATGTACAGTACCCATAATGTCTCCTGTAAACAGACAGAGGTGACAGAGGTTTTCTGCTCAGCACCACATATGGCCGCCTCCATAATCTAGACAGCTGTTCGACAAGAGTGTTGGGTATCGCACCTTCACATATCAGATATTGATGACCCTTCTTAAGGATAGATAAAGAATATAAAAGTCCAAGACAAAAACTTTATTGCAGTACTTCAGGGAGAAGAAAAAGTAATTTATTGTCCCTGTACCCGTAAACTATAAGGAAGAGGTGCACAGCGCTGTTCCAGTGTCTGTAATTTAGTGCGATACCGGGGCCACACTTTTCTGCTCCCCTTCTTCTCTAGGACATTACATCAAACTTCAGGGGCATGGCCTGCTCCATGCCGTTGGTAACAGCTAGCCCCCTGATATTAGCTGCTTCCCTGCAGTCCAAAAGAGAGGGCAAAGCCTTACTCCCATCATGCCCCCTTCTCTTGTACAGAAGAAGATATTATTAAGGGGTTACCTGTTATCAACACAATACAGCAGGCTATGCCACTGATGTGTGATGTAACATGTAAAAGAGGAAGGGGAGCAGAAAGGAGCAAATTCAGTGTAACACTGAAATACAGGTGCAAAAAGGGCACTGTTCATCTCATCTTATAGTTTATGAGGGAAGTGACAGTAGAAGAATTATTCCCCTTCCCCCTTCAAAATTGCTATCTGTCTTCTAAAGATCGTCAGTTGTGCTCAAAAGTTTACATACCCCGCAGATTTTTGTGAATCACAGTTTGAACACTGCTGGCTGGCATTATCAATTCCTTGGATATCATTTTGCATCCCTTTTCTGTCTTATACAGTTCAACTATTTTTTCCTTTAGATCCATTGACAATTCTTTTGCTTTCCCCATTACTCACAATCCGGAAACATCAGTGGCTGGATGAAAGATGCAAGAGTCTGTCTGGATCCCAGAAACTCACTCAGCTTTTATGCACACACACACTGATTACAAGCAGAAAGGTCACAGGTGAGGATGTTACCTTTATTGGCCAGTCAAAGCCATTAGTGTCAACTTCTGTGCATATTATGAGGCCAAAATCACCAGGGTATGTGAACTTTTGATCAGGATCATTTGGATGATTTTGGTAGTCATTATGATTTAAAAAGAGAAAACAGCAGTTTGACAATAAATGACTTCACCATCTGTAGTAATAGGTATGTACATACCTATTACTACAGATTATAATAGGATATCCATGTGTTGGTCACCTCAGGTGTTCTTTCTTTCCTGTTTGTTGTTCTATTTATGTACATTACCTTTGCAATATAGACTGATGAGCGCATCTCATCCTATGTTTTTGATGTATTTAATATATGCAGTTTGTATCTTCATCGAATCGACCACTGTTGGTCAAATTTTTTGTCAAAGACATTTATTTCTACCAAAGTTATTGGAATTTTTTTTTTTTTTCTTTTCTCTTTTTGAAATGTTTATCTGTTTGAGATAGGCAATTGCCTAATTTTATGTTATCTTACTTCTATGTAACCATCGTACTATCCCAATGTTTTTGTCTTCAACCTTGTTTTGTATTACTGTCTGTAAAGTCTTCACCCTGTAAATACCCCCATATAATCAATAAAAATATTTGAACAAAAAAAAAAATAAATGACTTCACCCAACACTAACAATGAGTGGAAAAAACGTTTAGTGTTATCATTTAAAGTCACTGAAAAATAACCAAGAAAACAAAAAATCTGCAGGGGTATGTAAACCTTTGAGCACAACTGTATATGTTATGGGTCCTCTCTCATTCTGTACTTGTGTGTGCCTAATATTGCTCATGTTCATTGTACTTGTCTATGTATGCCCATGTCACATGTAAAGCGCCATGGAATAAATGGCGCTATAATAATGAATAATAATAATAATTATAATTAGCGTAAAGTTACTTCTTTTTGTACCTTTGAAAGGAATGTAATATTTTCTAGGTATGCTATTTTCGCTGCTCTTGACTTTCTCACATGGCCATGCCAGTGTCCAGTAGGCCATATGTGAGGTCATATACACTAGGATGAGGATGCGCTAGAGGAGCATCTACTAGACCGGACATTGAGCTTCTTCAGTATAGGAACCAGAAATCAATTTAACAGAAGGGCCTACCAGCAGATGAGGCCAGAAGTGCCATTTATAGACAGTACAAGAACATTTAAGGGCATCTGGATTGAAGGAATATAATTGGCAAAATAGAAGAAAACTATTGGACGCTGACGTGGGTTCATGACAGTGTTTTTGAACAATGGTGATCGTTTTTGGAAAAACTATTTCATTTGAAGACAAGTATGTAATTACTGATTTTAGGGTTAACAGGATGTGAAGTTATTCACAATGTGTTACTGATGTTATTTGCTTGTCCCTTTCCCCCATCTGGGATCCCTTCTCCTCACATTGCTACATACTGTGCCAGAGATTGTCCTGTACCATATGTACAAAGGAAGCCTTTTAATTTAGCAGAATATACCACTTTGTGGTTTCACCACAACCGGTGCACTGTTTTTGACCTTCTTTTCTGGCTGAGTCAATGTCTATAATGTCAAATGTGACATCATGCGCATTATGATGAGGGTTCGCTAGAGAAGAAGTCCTGTTTCCCGAATACGCTCTAACAAGATACTGAGCTTTCTCAATTCATGAGCCAGGAATATTAAAAAGTAGCCAAAAAGGGTCAGACGCTGATGTGGCCAGAATTGCCTTTTCAACACGCATCGGTACAATTCGATCCGGTGTATCTTACTTGAAGGTATGAAGATGGCAAAATAGGAGAAAACTACTGGGTACACTAAATCGGTTTCTAAGAACACAAAGGGTATTTTTGAAAAATGGAGATCGGTTTTGGAAAACCAATTCAATACAAAGTACCTTCAAACTGATTTTAACATTAACAGGATATTAAGTTATTTATGATGTGTTACTGATTCTTGTGTTATTTGCAAGTCTCTTTTAGAGATGAACAAACCTTTTGCAGTTTGGGCTTGGATGGTGAAGCCGGACTTTTGGTGCACTGTTCTTGATTGCAAACTTGACCTGGAACTCAATTGAAGTCACTGACTGGCAGTTCATCTCTCGGCCCACATACAGCCAGCCATATGTAAAACACTTCCGGTGATGTGAGGACATATTTTGGACACACACTCCCCCAATAACTGTGCTTTTAAGCCCAGTATAAACTGATCAAACACTGCAAGCCGCTTACACTGGGCCAAGTACCAACTGTACCCGAGCACAGTGATGCTCTCTCCAGTGCTTTGCAAATGTAAAGCACCCGAACCCATTGCTAGGTTCAGTAACTAGGCGTACCCCTCGCACTTATGGGCATACTCCAGCTCCAAGAGTGCATCAAGCTCCCCTGCTGCCTGAGCCTCACAGTGTGGAGTGGGGGGGGGATTGCTGTAGTTGCTGACCCAGCCGCCTCCCTGCAGCCCTAAGTGAGGACTGTGGATTGCTGGTGCCGCCGCCCTCCCGCCATGAGCTTGGTTGCTACCGGTGGCAAGTGAGGAGCGGGGGGGGAGAAGTTGCATCTTATCACTGATGCTGCCGGCAGCGCCCATCACACAGGAATCCGATATGTGGTGCAGGTGCCGCACCCTTCTCCACTGCCGCTCCCCCTGCCTGTCTGCCGCCTGAGCCCGTCCAATGGACGGTGCAGCCCCGTCCAGCTCTCTGGAGGGTCACCCATTGCCCCTCACTGGCCATGAGGGGTGGGGTATTGCATATGGAGCTAGTGTAGGTGCTTGTTCTGGTTGTGTATTGCTCTCTGGGAGAATTACTTCTGGTGTTGCTGGAAGGTGGGATACCACCACTCCTAGCAATCATGCTGTTCAGTGGTCCCCTAATGTCAGCTTTTGCCAGCAGGATGCTGTGTCTGTAGGATTAACTAGATGGTGGGGGGGGGCCCTTTTTTTTCCATCTGACTTGTCCCTTCCTTTGCCTCTCTAGGCTTACAGTGAACATTGGGCGTTGCTTTCACATTGTCAGGTGATGTCTGAGACACAGATATAAATCTGCCATATCCTTTGTGCTGTGCTGATTATTTCACTTTTATTTGGGTGGTAAGGTTAGTAGTTGGTGTGCTTCAGCTGCTTTACTCTTTTACTCTGTCTGTTAGGCTAGGGTCACGCTTGAGCCATTGAAGTGCTAAAAGCTAGCGTATTTCACAATTCCATATTGTGAAAAACGCTAGCGTTAACGCTTCTATAGGCTCCCAAGCAAAAAATGCATGGTCAAAATGCAACACTTTTGACGCCATGCGTTTTTGCAAAAGCACCAAAAAATGTGGTAAGCAGCATTTTTGGGGGTTTTGCAAAAACACATGTGAACATGGGAGTCTATGGGAAACGCATGTGTTACCATGCGTTAACGCTAGCGCTAAAAAGGCAAAAATTGGCAAGTGAAAAAACTGCCTCCTTTAACGCATCCTTGCAAAGGATGCTCCCTCCAAGTGTAGCCCTAGCCTTAGGTCCTGTCTCTGTTCCTAGCTTTTCTTACTTGGTTTTGTCCTGCACTGATCAATTAGGTTCGCTGGTGTGTTTAATCGGACTGTGACTTTTGTGTCCAGCCACCAGCCACCCCGCTATTGTCACCTGGGAAGGGTTCTCTGCCAAAGTCACCCTTTCCAGGATGTGAAGGCTGATGAAAAGTACCCCGGCCCTCAAGGGTGCATGATAGCGTGTCGGCTAGCGCAAAGTTTGACTGGTACACAGCACTTGCTGGCTTTCTATGTGGGTCATTCCATCATTACCCAGCATTACACCAAGTGACTTCAATGGGTGCACACTCCCTGAGAACATGCTGCAATTTTTTTCTCATGCTGAATCGCCATGGGGAAAAAAAAAAGTTCTGATCAGCATTGCCCTATATAATACTAGAACGAGTATGATTTGATAAAACATTGGACAATACCCATCCAAGTTATATGAGCCCCAACTTGAATAGTGATATCTAGAGCCAAGATGTGAAGTTGGTTGAAAAGAAGAAACATATTGTTTACACTAAAATGATTTAGTTTTTGAAAAATGGAGATTGGTTTTGGAAAACTCATTTAATGCAAAATATCGTGGAGCTGATTTTAGGGTTAACAGCAGGCCCGGACTGGCCATAGGGCATATCTGGAGTTTTCCCGGTGGGCTGAAGGGAAATTGGGCCGTTGCGGCGCTCTTTACCTTTAAGAGGTCGCCTGCGGAACCTTTAAGTCTTTATGCTGCCGCCGGCCGGGCACAGCCGGGGAGCTGTACAGCAGCCGCAGAGGTGTTTCCGGCGGCGGGGAGCTTCCTTCCGGCTGTGTTCCTGCAGCCGCTTCTTTGAGGAGGAGTGTGACAGCTCCTCCACTCCTCAGCGGCTCCAGCTGCAGGATGCCTCCCAGCTCCCTGACCCTCCTGTACAACCTGCTGACCGGGAGCCCGGGGCCGTGCACTTCCTACACTATCGGCAGCTGCAGGCCACCTTCCCATGTCTCTCCTTCCTGGCCGACTTCATCTCCTGTGTGCGGGCTGAGCTTCTTCCCCTGGGTGGTAAGAGGGGATATTTTGCCTCCTGGGCAGAAGGTTTCTGCACAGTTTGATGTCATGATTGTGTCTTTTGGCTGCGGTCTCTGTCTGAGGCACAGGGGATTTATAGCAACTGATCGGGCATCTCGCAGTGAAAGCTCAATCTGTGGAATCTCAAACAGCTGCTATAAATCCCACAGACAGAGCGACCGACAGCAGAGAAATGTACTGGATAGATAACTGTGACCTGGGCAGCAGAACAGCACTGATAACACCCTGTGTCTCCCTCCCTCTCTATGCATAATAATGTGTGTATGTACTGTAAATATGTGTACATACGGATGTGTGTATGTATATATATGTATATATACACACTGTGTGTGTACATATGAATATATATATATTTATATAATGGATGTGTGTGTATATATATATACAATTACTGTGTGTGTGTATATACCGTGTGTTTACATAATGGTGTGTGTGTATATAATGTATGTGTGTACATATCGATGTGTATACATAATGTATGCGTGTATATATAATGTGTATGCCTATATATGGATGTGTGTGTATATATACACTGCACAGTACTACTTCTCCTGTCCTGTATACTGGGTGTAATCCTCAGTATCTGTATTATCCTGTATATATACACTGCACAGTACCACTTCTCCTGTCCTGTATACTGGGTGTAATCCTCAGTATCTGTATTATTCTGTATATATACACTGCACAGTACCACTTCCCCTGTCCTGTATACTGGGTGTAATCCTCAGTATCTGTGTTATTCTGTATATATACACTGCACAGTACCACTTCTCCTGTCCTGTATACTGGGTGTAATCCTCTGTATCTGTGTTATTCTGTATATACACTGCACAGTACCACTTCTCCTGTCCTGTATACTGGGTGTAATCCTCAGTATCTGTATTATTCATTATATACACTGCACAGTACCACTTCTCCTGTCCTGTATACTGAGTGTAATTCTCAGTATCTGTGTTATTCTGTATATACACTGCACAGTACCACTTCTCCTGTTCTGTATACTGGGTGTAATTCTCAGTATCTGTGTTATTCTGTATATACACTGCACAGTACCACTTCTCCTGTTCTGTATACTGGGTGTAATTCTCAGTATCTGTGTTATTCTGTATATACATTGCACAGTACCACTTCTCCTGTCCTGTATACTGGGTGTAATTCTCAGTATCTGTGTTATTCTGTATATACATTGCACAGTACCACTTCTCCTGACCTGTATACTGAGAGTTGGTATTGTATTTTCAGCATTTAAATGTTGTTTAAATTGATTATCCTCAATACCAAGTCATCACTTCTCTTCTGTATAGGTGATGACTTGCCCTTCACTGTGGATCTGACAGCTGGGACCCAATAATCCTGAGAAACGTACCTGTGAAGAGTAACGTGTGAATGGAGCTGTGGGTAATTATTCCCTCTGCCCCGCCATTCACATGTGGCTCTTCAGATAACTCCTTTAAGAAAGTGATGAGGGTTAGCAAAATTCACTGATCGGGGCTGATGGGTGATATAGTGTGTGGGCTGGCGGGGTTTTTTCTCCAGGGCTGCTTTTTGGTCCCAGTCCGGCCCTGGTTAACAGGATATGAAGTTATTCACAATGTGTTACTGATGTTATTTGCTTGTCCTTTTCTCCGCATCTGTGATCCCCTTCTCCTCACATTGTTGCTTACTGTGACTGAGATTCGTCTGTACCGTACGGACAAAGGGAGGCATTTAATTTAGTAGACTATGAGAGCAGACTGAGTTAGCAGCCAAACATGGCTTATGTCATTATGCTGCCTTGGCTTTTATTAGATTCTTGTAGAACTGAGTCAGCACTTGCAGCTCCTTCAGCAGACATGTCTGCAGAACCCTACACTTCAGGAAAACTATATTCATATAGCATTTCCTCATTTGGGACTCAATCATTGGCTTTAATCCATATGGCACGCATCCTTCCCCTTGTCTTGCACATGTTTTTTCCGTTTGGAGTCATAGAGTAATCAAGGATGTTTCGTAGCTTATTACGATAATCTCCATCCCAGTACAATTACACAGTGATGTCAGTCATTGACTTGGAATCCCCCTCTGGAATGTTGGATTTCCCTAACGTTTCGCCTCTGTGTTTCCGTAACTCCTACCATTGTCTCACGGGCTACCATTTTGTACATGATTCAATGAGTCATTGGATTCCAGATTTGCTATCTGAACAGCTTTGAATCTTCTGTGTGGGATGAGGACAGCGATATTCAGGAAGGAGGGTGGACTGAAGCTATAAAATCGAGTCCTATTTGGTTCCACTGCCAAAGGTTCTGTTTTACTGGAAACCTCTGGTAACCTGGAGGTGACTGGAATTTGGCATGTTCAGACGACGTGAGATCACATTTTGGTCTGTGCAGTTTGGAAAGCGAAGTGTGAAATAATTCCATTGTTCAAAGAACATATTACCATGTTCAGAGCTGCCCCAGTCCAGGAATCATATATTATATAATGTGTACTATATAGAAAGAGAAAGGCAAGAATATTTTAGCATTTATGGATGCTTATGTAAATGAGATATATACAATCTATTATATAATTGCGAATGGCTTTTTTGCCCCCGGCGTGGTCATGTGGATACGCGCGAAGCATTGGCCGCGAAGCGGCCATTGCGAGCAGTTCTCAGTCGACTCGCAATGCCCGCGCAGCGGGCATTGCGAGTCAGAGACTCCACGTACTAGAATCCGATGCATGTGCATCGGGCTCCCAGCTAGTATATATATATATATATACAGTTGTGGCCAAAAGTATTGACACCCCTGCATTTCTGCTAGATAATACTCAGTTTCTTCCTGAAAATGATTGCAATCACAAATTCTTTGGTGTTATTATCTTCATTTAATTTGTCTTCAATGAAAAAAACAAAAAACAATTGTTTTAAAGCCAAATTGGATATAATTCCACACCAAACATAAAAAAGGGGGTGGACAAAAGTATTGGCACTGTTAGAAAAATCATGTGACGCTTCTCTAATTTGTGTAATTAACAGCACCTGTAACTTACCTGTGGCACTTAACAGGTGTTGTCAACAACTAAATCACACTTGCAGCCAGTTGACATGGATTAAAGTTGACTCAACCTCTGTCCTGTGTCCTTGTGTGTACCACATTGAGCATGGAGAAAAGAAAGAAGACCAAAGAACTGTCTGAGGACTTGAGAAACCAAATTGTGAGGAAGCATGAGCAATCTCAAGGCTACAAGTCCATCTCCAAAGACCTGAATGTTCCTATGTCTACCGTGCGCAGTGTCATCAAGAAGTTTAAAGCCCATGGCACTGTGGCTAACCTCCCTAGATGTGGATGGAAAAGAAAAATTAACGAGAGATTTCAACGCAAGATTGTGCGGATGGTGGATAAAGAACCTCGACTAATATCCAAACATGTTCAAGCTGCCCTGCAGTCTGAGGGTACAACAGTGTCAACCCGTACTATCCGTCGGCATCTGAATGAAAAGGGACTGTATGGTAGGATACCCAGGAAGACCCCACTTCTTACCCCGAGACATAAAAAAGCCAGGCTGGAGTTTGCCAAAACTTACCTGAGAAAGCCTAAAACATTTTGGAAGAATGTTCTCTGGTCAGATGAGACACAAGTAGAGCTTTTTGGGCAAAGGCATCAACATAGAGATAACAGGAGAAAAAAAGAGGCATTCAAAGTAAAGAACACGGTCCCTACAGTCAAACATGGTGGAGGTTCCCTGATGTTTTGGGATTGCTTTGCTGCCTCTGGCACTGGACTGTTTGACCGTGTGCATGGCAATATGAAGTCTGAAGACTATCAACAAATTTTGCAGCATAATGTAGGGCCCAGTGTGAGAAAGCTGGGTCTCCCTCAGAGGTCATGGGTCTTCCAGCAGGACAATGACCCAAAACACACTTCAAAAAGCTCTAGAAAATGGTTTGAGAGAAAGCACTGGAGACTTCTAAGGTGGCCAGCAATGAGTCCAGACCTGAATCCCATAGAACACCTGTGGAGAGATCTAAAAATGGCAGTTTGGAGAAGGCACCCTTCAAATATCAGGGACCTGGAGCAGTTTGCCAAAGAAGAATGGTCTAAAATTCCAGCAGAACACTGTAAGAAACTCATTGATGGTTACCGGAAGCAGTTGATCGCAGTTATTTTGGCTAAAGGTTGTGCATCCAAGTATTAGGCTTTTTGTTAAAGTAGTGACAGATGAATTGAAAAAAATACCTAGAGGCTATTTTGGGGGAAATTTGTCAGAGGGGCAAAGGATGGCCATTAAAGAGTTAAAGGGTAGAAAGGACATCATAATAAAGCCATCCGACAAAGGTGGAAATGTTGTGGTTTGGCCTAGGATACTATATGAAAAAGAGGCTATGCGTCAGTTGAATGACAAAACATGTTATACACAACTAACGTTTAACCCAACATTGTCATTTTCTAAGGAATTATATGATCTGACGGAAAAGGCTTTTCAAATGGGAACTATTACCAAGGACACCATGGACGGTTTAACATCTACAACACCGAAGACGACATGCATGTATTTACTGCCAAAGGTGCACAAGAACGCCCAAAATCCACTGGGGCGTCCCATAGTATCTGGGATGGGCAGCCTATGTGAACAGGCAGGTAAATATTTGGACTACTTTTTAAAACCAATAGTAGAAACTTTGCCGTCGTATCTGTGTGATACGAATGATTTTCTACAGAAAATGGAGGGTGTTGTATTGGAGGAGGACATGTGGATGGTGACCATGGATGTTGATTCCTTGTATACCTCCATTCGCCACAGGGATTGTATTAAGGCTACGGGATTGTTCTTAGCGATGTCGAGTCTTGAAACTGATTTTGTGTCTTTTCTGATTAATTTACTGGAGTTTGCGTTTCGTTTTCCGTGATAAATTTTACCTCCAGAAACAGGGTACGGCTATGGGGGCGGCTTTTGCACCCTTATGTGCTAACCTGTTTCTGGGGGCATGGGAACGGGAAGTATTTCTTTCCAATTCGTCACATTTGAGTGACAAAGTTATATTTTGGACAAGGTTTATTGATGATCTTTTCATCATATGGCAGGGCCACGAATCAGAATTAAAAGAATTTGTGGAGGAACGCAACAATAATCAGAAGAACATCAGGCTGACTATGGCCTATAGCAAGATGGAGGTTGACTTCCTTGATGTCAAGTTACATAAAAACAAAGAGGGGTTGCGCCACCTGTGTGTTATAGGGGTAGGGGTCGGTTATGCAGGCTCCCTGCTCACCTGATCCTGTTGTGCCGACCGCACAACAGGTTGATATGTTGAGGTTCAGTCTCGGGTCTCCACGCTGGCTCCACGCCGACTCCAAGCCGAGATGTGTTATGGTGTACGTGGTCCGCCGGTGATCGGTCCACGTGACAGCTGTAGGGGAGTGTCCATGTGACGTGTGCGAGTTCCTGTGCACCAAGCAGCTGATGATCACGCTTCCCAAATGGGAAGAGAGTTTGTAGCCGATTTGAAAAAAATGTGATGTTATGTCAGCGCTCTAAACACTTCAGGACACGGCTCTATCATAAATTACCTGTAGGCTTTATTAGTTCAGTATGGGATCCAGTCTCCACAACGCGTTTCAACGCACAGAGCGTCTTTATCAAGTGATGTCAAGTTACGGAGGGGTGTTAATGGAGAAATTGTAACAGATCTGTTCAGGAAACGTACTGCTGGGAATGCATTACTCCATGCGACATCTGCTCATCCCTCACACCTAATAAGAAGTATACCAGTTGGACAGTTCCTCCGTACAAGGAGGATATGTTCTTCTGATGACTTATTCCATCAACAGGC